>OZJO01000429.1:0-54448 GCA_900406225.1 Acrobeloides nanus | reverse complement strand
CGGGGTTGCGGGATTTTCAAAAATGTGCGTGCGGGGTTGCGGAGCGGGGTTTTTTCTTAAAAAATGGTGCGGGCGGGGTCTGCGGGGCGGGATCCCGCCCTGCGCGCAGCCCTACTAATAAGCATTAGCTGCCGCAAATGACAAGGCTATTTTTCCGAGAAAATTTTTTTTCATAAAATTTTCTAAAAAACTCTGGGTTTTTCTATGCGGGGAATCCAAAAAACGCACTCTTGATGTCTGAAAAAATTTGTTTGACCCTATATCGACTAGCACCAGGGGTTTGTTATGTCGAATTGATGCCAATTTGGCCTGAAATTTTGTAATACAGGGGTTTTCGGGTATGGCGAATCGATTGGCGATGGTTTTGTGAGCCAACAATCATGACGATTGACACTAGCCGTCCGGAAATTATAGTATTTCCGGATGCTAGCCGTCTGAAAATCGTCCGGAAATCATGTCCGGATGCTAGCCGTCTGGAAATGCGAATTTCCGGACGTGAGTCGTACGGAAATCGTTCAGAGATTGTGAAAATGCACTATTTCCGAACGACTAGCGCGCACCCTAATAAAGGTGGCGGTACTAGAGCTTTTGGCAACGCCAAAAGTTTAAAAAAAAGTCGCGTTGCCAAAAGCTCGGAGTACCAAAAAAAAGGCGCGTTGCCAAAAGCTCTAGTACCAAGGTGGCCGACTCTATACTTACAGCTATGATCTGCTTTTCTAATTGTTCCAACCGAACTTGACGCGCTTCCTCACGAGCTTGTCGCTTTTTATTCATACGTTCTTCAGCCTAAGTTTTAAAGAATATATAACACCATGTTTTTTATATTTAAATTTTACATCTCTGCCAATTTTATCTAAAACCCTCTCTTCAACTCCATGGCCTATATGTGTCCGACGACGAGCTCCACTGGGCGAATACGAACTCATCTAAACAAATAGAAACAAATCAAGCATCACGTTAAAATCAAATCGATGAAAATAAAATCAATGGCGCGTGAAATTGTCAACACAAAAATTTTGAGAACTAAAAACTTTTAAAAAATCTTGTAAAATATGCCGCAATAATTATAGAAATATAATGAATAGGACCCAAGAGATATTCCAAAATATCATTTATCTATGTCTATGTTTAGCAAGATTAAGCCCTTAGTCACACAGTAACAAAAAAGTTTCCCTCACCGGTCGTGGAAAGTAATCGGATTGGAATTTTTAACAAAAGCACCGCGAGCGGTCTCCCTGAAATGAATGACGAAAGCACAACACTTGAGGCCTTTCTCCCTGTCCCTTCTTCAACCGAAGCAGTCAAAACCTCTTCTCCTTTTCTTCCCTCGACGGAATTCGATGAGTTTAAAAATTGTCGCATCGCATACGCACGCGGCCTATGGTCGAAAATGCCATTTCAGGCTTTTCGTCTTGATGTTTTATGAATTTTGAGATTTTTTGCGAAAATTTTTTATAAAAATTTTTGGTAATTTTTAATTAAAGTTGAATTTTAAGGAGATAAAGATTTGAAAAAGAAAGAAAAACAAGCTCATTCAACGAGAACCAATTGAGACCAACTTTTCAATGGCAGAATTTTCTGATGATGATTTTTACAATGATGATATTGAATTTCCATGTAATTCAGAGAATACGGTTAGTTTTTTGGCTTATGCACTTTGTCCCCTCAAACTTTGGGAGGGGGCCGAACGGAACCGACTTTTGGGGGAGGAACCGATCGGCCCTCCCCCTAATTTTGTAGTTTATAGTCTGAAGGGGGCGAAGTGTTTAAGTTCCATTTTTTTATGATATCAGGGGACGTTGTGAACGCCAACTATGAAAAGTTGACGTTCACCAACTTTTTTGTGGAATTCTACACAAATCACACATATCCAGTAGGGGGAGGGGGAACACTGGCCTGGGAGGGTGGATGATTTTGTAATGTTTTTCGTCTGCTTAGGTGAAATTTTGTCAAAATTACTTTGGTCCTCCCTTGATTTTTTCTCAAATTTAAACAATTTTCCATGGACGGTTAATGGAGGAGGACCATCCTCCCCTCTGGATATGTATGGCACAAATGTTGGTGAATGCCATCAATCATCTTTTCTTGTAATATTTACCATACCGTCATACAAAAGTGATTTTTAAAACTTCTGACCTTATATATTCTTCAATAAAATTTTTTAGGAAACTTCGTCTTGTATTCAAACTCCGACTACATCTTCTATAAATACCTCAACTAAACCAAAAATTGATGCTGTAGCGCCTCCGATTGAAGTGCTGAAATCGTTAAAAAAATTCTTTGGACACTCGGATTTTCGACCATTTCAGTGGGATATTATTAAAAATGCGATCAATGGTCATGATCAGCTTGTGGTCATGTCGACAGGTGATAGCTTGATTGTTTTCTCTTAAATTAAATTTTTCAAAGGTTATGGTAAAAGTGTTTGCTATCAAATGCCTTCGTTGATCGAAAACAGTTTGACGATTGTTGTTTCACCTTTGATTTCTCTTATGGAAGATCAAGTTTTGGCTTTAAAGTATGTCAATTGCGTTGTTATAACTGTAATTTTCAAAGCCCCAATTTTTTAGAGATACTGGTATTTCTGCTTGTTATGTCTCTGGAAGCCATGGTGACAAAGATGAAATTGTTGAATTGGCTAAACGTGGAGATCTTCAACTATTATATTTGACTCCACTCTACACGTGATACCGCTTGAGAAAAGAACTTTTTAACTTCGGTACATACGATAACAACAATCACCGCAAAGCGATGAATGTTGGAAATTTTTTTACTCTCATCCTGTGGTGTAGCCAGCTTCCAAGAATGAGAGGGGTTATTATTTTGTATTCGATTCCCAAATGGTTATTTTCCGTACTTACGAAAATTTCAAAAAACGCCATATTTCAGATTTTTCCGAGCTAAAATGCAGGAAATGAAAAATTTGCATAATCCTAGCGTTGCCACTGATTGTTATTATTTTGTATAAGTGTTAAGAAATTTTTTTCAGACACAAAACTGGTAGCTATTGACGAAGCTCACTGTGTTTCACAATGGGGTCACGAATTTCGCCCTTCATATCGCGATATTGCTTATTTACGAACTATCATTTCCGATGTACCATTTATGGCTTTGACTGCTACTGCTACACCTCCGGTTAAAGACGATATTATATTGAATTTGAAGATGAAAAACGCCAAAGTGATTTGCACCGGACTTGACAGGTTGAGTGATTTTTGGTTGTGATTGTTTTAAAAATCGAATTTTTCAGGAAAAATTTATTCTTTAAAGTGTTTGCAAAGACGGATTACTTCAGTGATTTGGATGCTTTATTAAACGATGACAAGATTTTTGGTCCTTGTTTTGGCGGCGCAGCGAAACAAATAACAGTCTGTTCCCTACTACATCTAGTTCAATTATTCGTAAATTCTCCATTACCTATTTGACATTATCTGTATCACACTGTCACATGTGTTTCAGATGAAAAAAGTCTGAAGTCGGCATAAATTTAGATCTTCGGAACTCAGATTGGGCTCAATTTTGGATTCAAAAAAGCGATTTTTTGGATCAAAATTCGAGTTTTTGATCAATTTTGTTAGGAAAAAAGTTGGCTTTAGATTTTTTTCTTATTACAACTTTTGAAACACGTGATTTTTGCATATTTTTTTTAGCCATTGGTGTCCGCTCTTCAGCCTATCACGCTGGCTTATCTCCTCATGCTCGTTCGAAAGCACATAGTGACTTTATCATGGACAAAATATCAACTATTGTAGCGACAGTTGCCTTTGGAATGGGTATTGATAAACGGGATGTGCGCACGATTATACACTATGGATGTACGGGTGTTTCTTTTGCATTCAAAAAATTTTATGTTCAAAAATGAGAAAATTTTTGTTACTTAAAAATCATTTTCGGATTAACAATTAATGATGCTCAAAGTTACAAAAAGTACACAAGCTTTGTCTCCATTTTCAAATAGAGATCGGCCGAATACGAATACTCGCGAATATTTTTCGAATATTCAAAACCAATTTTTTCGAATTATTCGAATACTTCAGAATTCGAATAGTTTATCGATATTTGGTGTAACCAAAATTTGCATATTTCTGGCCGTCACTTTTTTTTCAAGGCTTGTCACTTTTGTAACTTTGAGCATCATACTAACAACTCTTTTTTCAGCTCCTAGAAGTATTGAAAGCTATTACCAAGAAGCTGGACGCGCCGGTCGCGATGGCTCACCAAGTGAATGTCTTATTTTTACCGGCAAAAATGATATGCACAAAGCCAGGTACATATCTATTTTTTACTTTACAGTCAATTTTTCAGAACCCTTATAATGAAAGACACTAAGTTGACCGAAGCATATAAGAAGCATGCTTTGAACATGGCGTCATTTATGGAAAAATATCTCACTACAACAAACTGTCGACGATAGTAATCTTATTTTCAGTTAACGCTGATTTAACTAATTTTTAGCCTTCTCTTGTCATACTTTGATCCAAATTTGGATCCAAAAGGTGATGCATATGCCCGGTGTTGTGATAACTGTGAGCACAGAGTGAATAGTGGAGTAGCATCCAAATCTACGGTTGATAGCAAAATTGATTTTGGACCTGAAGCAAGAATGTTGTTGGAGGCAATTGATGATGTGTTTAGAGGTCGATCTGGTTTTATGGCTCCGATTAATTTTCTTCGTGGCTCGGTATATTTTTTGTTGTTGTATCAAGTTTTGAACTTGTTTTTTGAAAATTATGATTTTTTTCATTTTTTAGAATTTATTATTCCGGTTAATTTATAATTTTCAAGTTAAGCTTTTAGGAAAAGACCTATGAAAATCAGAAAAAGCACCGTTTATTTGGCAAAGGAAAAGGAAAGTCCGAAGGATGGTGGCGCGAAATATATAAACTCCTTCGAATGAACAATTTTGTGATTGAAGAAAAATCGACGTTTAACCAGTTTGCTACTATGGTCTCGTTGACACAGAAAGCTAAAAATTGGCTATTGAAAGATAGCAAAGTAACTTTTTGGAATCAATTTTTTGAAAATCGAATTTTTTCAATTTTTAGGGGTAACCCTCTAATTTTTAAAAAAATTTTTTAGAGGTATCCCTAATTTTTTTGTTTCCTGCACACCTACCCCTGCCTACTAACTTTTAAAAAAGATCGCATGTCAATCAGATTTACCGTTCCTGAGATCTCGTTGTTCCGGACGGACACAGAAACCAGTTTTTTATTTTTATGATTGTATATATTTTAGGAACTACTTTTGGAGCCAACTCAGATTTTATTGGCCGCTCAAATTCGTGGCGATGTCATTACAAAAGAAGGAAAAACCACCACTAGAGTCTTGGTAACTAAAAATCTTATCGGTGATGATAGTAGTTCCAAGTAAGTCATTTGGTTTTAAATGATACATTATTGCTATGAGTCACATAAAGAGTCAGAAAGGTGCTAATAAATTTTTATTTTCAAAATAAGGACCCATTTTTGTAAACTTTTTGCAGCGGCGTAACCAGGGGGTGAAGTACACTCCCTCCCACTCAGGTGAATAGAGGGGGTCCATTTTCCGAAAATTTGCGGGGGGAGTGGAGCCATTTTCAAAATTTTCACTAAAAAAAATCATTTTTTACCACAAAAAATGCTTAAAAATTGCTATTTTTGCTCAAAAATGCGTTTTTTGCCAAAAAATGCAATTTTTGGCCTCTAGTCGAAAATTTGTTGTGGGGGAGGGTCAGGCTCGGAAGTGAAAAAGTAAAAGGAGGTGGTACCACCCACTACCTAACCGGATGGTATTACCCAATGGATAAGTGGGTAGTACCACCCACGGTGGTGGGTGAAATCACTTGTTTGACCCTTGTTTAGGTCTCCAAGTGTGTGCCACTAGTGGACCCCATCTCCACCTATGCCCCCACTTCGACCCATGGGCCGGAATTTCTTCCTCATCACAATGGTCCCCCATTATGATTTTTCACAAAATTATCCATCTGTTTCAAAAATTTTTGAGAGTGCAACTCCACACCTCCACAAAAATTCGAATTTTAATTCAATCTTTTCAGAATTTTGGGCTCCACAAAGAAAAGAATCTATAAAGATTGCTCCAAATTTGAAACACTCACTGATTCAGTGGACGAAGCAGAGCTTGCAGCACTTGTTTATGTAAGCTAATTCTCGATCGAAACAAATTTTCACTGGAAATTTTTAGCTCCCAGACTTGAAAGAGCAACTAATTGAATTGCGTTGGGAATTGGCCTCACAGTATAATCAGCCAGCAAATTCGCTTATGTCTAATGCCGTGATCGATCAGCTTGTTACGATCCGACCTACAAAGTAAGGGGGTTTGTATGTCACGAATAGAGCCTCTCTCTACCCCTCTGGAATGGGGAAACACCCCGGGTTTCCCCTTCTACGTCACTGAACCTGAGTGGAAATTACAACCTGATTTTTAGCTCAACTTCCTTGGAACGAATTGATGGCTTGCCCGAGGCCCGAAGAAATCAAATTGGCTCGGATATTTTGGATACAATTCAGAAATTTTGTACAGAGAAAAAGATTTCTTCTGATTGTATTAAATGCCTTCAGGTTGGCCCTATCTATTTTCATAAAATTAAAATTTTTTAGTTTCCACCAGAACTTGAACCAGTGAAAGCAAAGTTAGTTACATCTGTTGAATCAACTTATACAAATCATCTCTACAATCGACATACTTTTGTGAGATTTTTTTGTTCACTGTTTATACTAGTTTTTTCATCGATCTTAAATATGAGAATTTGGGGCATGATATAATTTGTTCATAGTGGGAAGCTTCCCCCTTATTTGCGTCATTGGAGAGGGTCCAAAAATCCGATTTTGGCAAACGTAATTTATGAACGAACTTTTATCTAAGACCAGTGACAAAATTGTCACTTTGTTGAAACGTTTGAGCATCACTAGCTTATCATGATTTGTAGGCTGAGGTGGCACAAAGTCGTAAAATAGCAGAAGGAACAGTGGGCAACTATTTGGTCCAGGCAGCAAGATTGGGTTTACCTCTGCACTTGGATGTCCTTGGAATTAATCAGCAACTTATGGAAGAAGTATTGAGAATTATCAGGCTTAATGACTCAGGTAAAGTTGGGAAAATTCAAGCCAAGATTGGATGCAATTTATAGTCCATTCCACTGGCAATGTTACTTACAGAGTGAGCCAAACAACCGTACTTTTGCGAAAAATTTGTTAAAAATTAAATTTGACAAAAATTCAAAATTTGCCACAATTTGAAAAATTCGTCAAATTTTGAAAAAAGCCATACAAATTTTTTTTTCAAAAATCACTTATAAAGGATATTTTCATGTGAGAAATCGATTGCATGCTTTCTCGCATGAAAATACCCCTTATAGGTGATTTTTGAAAAAATTGAAAATTTTTCACCAAAAAACGCAAAAGTACGGTTTTTTTTTGGTTCACTCTTTAATAGACACCACTAGTGGACTAGATGAAATTTCTTTTTTTAGACATCAATCGCTTGAAACCAATCATGGAACGACTTCCCGATGGCTTAATCGACTACAATCGACTCAAGATTATTATGGCTATTTTCGAGTATGAGTACGGAATTGTGGGACGAGAATTAACAGATACTAACCTTTCTCAAGAAACAAATGTACTAGATATACAACCTGATGCATCATCAAATGAAAGCTCAACGGGTACAAAGAGAAAAATCCCTACATGGATGACTAGTTATGCTACAGCAACTGCCAAACCGACAGATCCAAAGAAGCCGAAAAAATTCTAGAAAATTGTATTCTATTGTTGAAAATTTGCAATATATTGATATTTCACTCAAAGACCCTCGGGGCTGCGTACCATACATGAACAAGGAGGGGGACAAGCTACCTCGAGGTTATATAGTGTCGACCAAAAAAAAGGTCGGCACTCATTTACATTATTTAAAAAATGTTATATAGCTTTTATGTTTTGAGTTATATCCCGAGGCTCGGCTATATAACCTTGAGACTTGGAATCAAACTCAGCTTCGCCACTCCGAGGCTATATGAATCTTTAACTTTTGGCTCGATAAGGGGGGACAGCCCCCCCCCTCATGATAATGTATGCTGCGTACCGTTTATTTTACTTGTTGTTATACCTCCATTGTATCACATCCTCCAGCGGTTTTGGGGGTTATTTCTGTACAAATAAAATTTTTTTGAATATATTAGGTTGGTGCATAATTAATGCAGATTTTTCCTGTTATATTCTAAATAAATAATTTTAAAGCAATGAAAAACATAAACAAATGATCATTCTGGATGATAATCACTATCCGCTTCAATTGCTTCTTCCCATTTGTGTGGCAGTCGGTCAATTCCGTGGGCAAAGAAGTGGTGATCCTTGTTGGCAAATCCACACTTTTACGTCAGCGACAAGTTCATCCAAATCGTTGTAGACCTTGCCCATTTGGCAATTTTTGAGTTAGCGGTTGACGTGATATTCTGTAGGGGCTTCTGTGGGAGAGTAGGGCGAAGCTTGAGTAAATCCCACTCTTTGTCGTTGATGGATTGGACAACCCGGCCTTCGACATGAGGGGTGGACATCATCATGAACATGATGTGGTTATTTTTGCGAGGGCGTTTGGCTTTGATGGCGGCAACAACAAATTTTCATAGAATGAACATTGTAGTAATTTTTTATAGCTAAATGAGACGAACAAAATGACACCAAAATTATCCAATTTGAAAATTGTTTTGGGTTATTGGAACGAAATTTCTGATTCATGTTTTCGTTTTAATAACCCAAAACAATGTTCAAATTGGATAATTTTGGTGCCATTTTGTTTGTCTCATTTAGTTATAAAAAACTGCTACAATGTTCATTTTATGAAAATTTAAAAAATCCATTTTTCCACAAAATTTTTTAAAAAGTTTGTGTATTACAACGAAAATATGTGCACAAATTCAAAATTTCAAACGCAATTATCTCGCCAACGACAACAATTCAGAATTTACCGTAAAAAACGAAAATGCTCCATTTTTCACGAACTTTACGAATATCAACAAAAAATGACAACTTTTTTTCAAGAGCAAACAATAATGTTGTCTCACGACGTAAGAAATGCGTAATAGTGTGCATGAATCATTACATAGATACTCCTCAAATAAGCTGGATAAGGCTATTTCATCCTTTTTTCTGATAAGTGAGCATTGAGTACACGTCATCTGCTTTTATTTAACGTTAAAATTTACATGTAGGCGTTATCAGCTTATGCAATGATTCTTAGTTTCGCCTAAGGATAGGCAAAAGCATAAATAAATCCTATAAGAAGTAATAAATAGTTGTCTTATCATGAGTTTCTATTAGTTAGAGGTTTTAGCGTTTAGAAGTTATTTATGCACTTTTAATTTGGTTAAACGAAAATTGGTGACTGAAAATTTTGGAGCTCTTGATGAGACGCAATCAACAGGATCTCAAAAACTGATACTTTTTTGAAGTGATTTTATGGAAAAATATCCTCTAGGGGTAATTTCCAACTCGTTAGCAATGTTATTTTAAACAGATATAATTCATCAAAAATCGAGGTTTTTCCATAAAATTTTCTTCAAGAAAGTATCAGTTTTTGGAATCCTGTTGATTGCGTCTCCCCAGGGGGACGATCTCCAAAATTTTCATACACAACGGGACGAAATGATCGTTCAGATAACACAAAAACGGGATGAACAATAACGGGACGATTTCAGATCTCAGTTATTAAAAGAAATTTTGATATGGTATCAAACAGGGTTGGGAAATAGAATTATCTGGATCCGGGGAAATTGGATACAGTCAACTCTCGATTATTCGATCCCCTCGAGAAGGGCTGGATAATCGAATCGACGGGAGGAGGTCGGATAGTCGAGGGTTGACTGTAAATCCAGATTTTCCCGAATTTATCCAGGGAATTCTTTTTCCCCAGAATTTCCAAGCCTAAGTCCAATTTCTAAACTTCTAAGCCTAAGCCTAACTTTCAGAAAATATATAACTTGTTCATAGTGTTTTTCCGAGTGGACTGGTCCTTGAATCTAAGTTAAATTTTTATTATTTTTATTTTGTTATGTTGTGAATCAAAATTGTGATTTGTTTAGCTACTCATAAATTCTTTGAAAAAATGGTTCATCATGGCGATTACAGTTGTTGTGGATGTATGCATGTTAGAGTAAGTTGAGTTATAGATTTATGTTCAGAATTCAAAATCAAATCCTTATAAACATTTGCTAAAAAATATAAATTCCTAGTATGTTAAAAAAATCGATTTTTAACGGTTTTAGACCGTGAAAACCACTCCCTGATCCTGAAAAATCGATTTTTTCGGAGAGACCCACAATTTTGCGTTACCCGAGGTGCTCCAGGGAGGTAAAATCGATTTTTCAGGATCAGAGAGTGGTTTTCACGGTCTAAAACCGTTAAAAATCGATTTTTTGCATAAAATTTACCCCTATAAGGTCTTTTTTTCAAAATTTTGGAACTCTGAAATTTTTCGATTTTGGACCACGTTGGTGGCCCACCCTTACCTTATCTGACCAGCTCCAAATAAATTCAAAAAAATACTAAAAAACACCCATTCATTAAATTCATTTTTTTAACGGAGCTATCATGTCGCCAACACGTCAACAAATTTGATTCTCAACGTCGCGGGTTCGACTTCCACCTCCGGCAAAAATTTTTTGCCTTTCTTTAATTCGTATTTAAATCAACTCCCCAAAAGTAGACTGGTCTTTTAAAGAGTAGAATTAAATTTTTAGACAGGTGCACTCGTCATTGGCATACTCGTTATCATTGGTGGAATATTCGGAATCATAGGCTCCATTTTAAACGGAATATGGCCAAATATCATTGGCAGTGCAATCAGTATTATTACTGGTGGCCTGGTCATATTTGCTGACAGAACTGAACGCGAATGGGGATATTTACCATATCTTGTTCTCAATGTAAGCATTAAAGGACGAGTCGACTTTTGGCGAGTTTATGCCATGTGATAGAGCACAAAATTTGCAGCATTTTTTGTTTTTACGGCACTACTTGAAAATCTAACCGTAGAAAATTATGAGCGAAACAAAGTTGCGAAAAAAAATTTCAAATGAGTTTGAACATTGAAACGAAGAGCTTGTAGATCATTGTTTTTTCGGCAAACGTGCGCTTTTGTTAAAAATATACAGCAAAAAACCAAAGGGTTTTTGATCAATTTTAACGAATTTTGCAATTTTTTAAATGAATTTTTCAACTTTCTACGAATTTTTCAATTTTTTACGGCCAAAAAAGGTCGTCAAACGTATCGCTTTTAGAACTTTTAGTCGTCAAATGTGTCGCTTTTCGGCTTACCAGCTTACCCCCATGCCCATGTATATATTAAATCGTTTCAATAAACAATCTGATTGATCTACAAGCTCTTCGTTTTAATGTTCAAACACGTTTGAAAAATTTTTTCGCAACTTTCTTCGCTCATAACTTTTGATCGTTAGATTTTCAAGTGGTGTTGTAAAAGAAAAAAATGCTCGAAATTTTGTGCTCTATCACATAGCATCAATTCCCATAAAAGTAGACTATTCCTTTAAAGAATAACTTCAGTTTTTTAAAATACAAATTTTAGGGTATTGGCATTATCATCTATACTCTCGTAGCCATAGCTTTTATAATTTTTGGAATTGTAGTGCCAAGTGGAATTGAAGATTGGTTTAAGGGTATTAATAAAAATGATGACTGGAAGACAGGTAATCAAAACATATAGAAATTAACGGGCATCAATTGGAGGTCTCGGTAGCACGATGGTAGTGCACTTGGACGGTAGCCAGGAGGTCCGGGTTCGAGTCCCGGTGAGGTCTGAAAACTTTTGCCCAATTTCAAATTCCCTATATTGATTTTGATTTATAAAACAATTTTAGCTGTCCGCATTGCTTGCTTCATTTTTGTTGCTATCATAATAATCGGTGAAATTGTTTCCATTTGGTTTTGGTCTGTTGTTTATAGAGCCTATAAATATATGAAGAACGTTATTTCATGTGGTACTCACCATGGTTATAGTGCCTAAAATATAAGTGGTGAAAATCGATCAATTATTTGGTTTATGCATGTTACGTTTTATCTGAAAATCAGTTTTATCTGAAAGGCTTAGGCTTGAGCCTAGGCTTGAGCTTAGGCCTAAGCTTAAGCCTAGGCTTAGGCTTAAGTCTAGGCCTTTCAGATAAAACGGTGACATGCATATTTTTACGTTTTTCTTCTTTTTACTATGAATAAACTTTCCTTCGCCGTCAAGATTAATCACCATATTGTTTGCAAAAAATCTTAAAAGAGAAATAAGGCTATGCCCTCAAATAAAAAACAACAATTCTCGCTTTTAACAAATAGCGCTTCCCTGAATTAGAGCCAAGGAAGTATTTTCATGGTCCGGGAATACGCACAATCGATTCTCGCCTAGAAAACCCCTAGACCGTCCGTTTTCGACAAAAACCCGAATTTTTCCATTTTGCTTCAATACACCCATTCCCTCCCCTGAATCAGGGAAGCATTTTCAAGATTCGGCAATGTGCGTAATCGATTCCTGACTTAGAAAAACCAATGGGGGAGTCAATTTCACAAAGATTTGACGTAACGCACAAAAGCCGGAAAATTATTGATCGACCCAATACACAGTGCATCTCACTTACATTCATACCCTAAACTTTTGATCATATCTCGAACGAATAAAAAGATTTTCTGATGGGATTTTTTTAGGTGATAGCTGATGAAAAGCTGAACAAATCCTGTAAAAATTTTGAAATTCGCATATTTTAGCATTTGTATTTTTTACTTTGAAGTTTTCAAAGTCGATTTTCTTCGACTTAACAAAATGTTAGAAATTGAATTTTTTAAAATGAAAATACAGAGCTTTAGTCCCTCCCTCTAACACATGCAAAAAACCGTACATAAAAATTATTTAACAGTGACGAGATATTTGACTTTTAAATTGATAGTCAAAAAATGAAGAAAAACAAAATGACGCCTTCGGGAAATCAAGAGTGGTTAGCGCGCTCGGGTAGCAACCAAGGCCAAAGGTTTGATTCCTGAGTGCGTCATTTTGTTTTTGTCTCATTTTTTGACTATCAGCTTCAAAGTCAAATAGACAAAAAATGAAAAAAAATAAAATGACGCATCCAGGAATCAAACACTCGACCTTATAGTATTTCCGGACGCTAGCCGTCTGAAAATGCGAATCTCGTTCGGAAATAGTGAAAAAAATCGGAAATCGTTCGGAAATAGTGAAAAATGTACTATTTCTTGACGCTAGCGCATTTCCGATCGGCTAGCGTCCGGAAATGCAATTTCAGAACGGCTAGCGCGCGCCCTAACTGTCGCAAAAATTTCGCGAAACGATTTGAACTGGTCCAGATATTACAAAGAAAACCCTGATTTTGAAAATTCAGCTCGAATTGTAGGAAATTCACGTGAATTCAATGCAAACTATCGGCAATTAGCACAAATGATAAAACAATCAATCGAGAATTGTTGAATAAAGTTAATCTCATTTTTGCGAGTTCTTCTTGATGGATTCAGGTGGTTTCGTTTATTGATAGATGGCAAACTTTTTTCGAATTCAGTTACAGCTTCTTCAGCTAGAAGAATAGCTTTATCCAACGCATCATAAAAGTTTTCCATTTTAGAGCTACAAAAAAGTTTGTAAAGTATAGCTAGAATTATAAAAAAATTTGAAAACGATACAAAAATTTAATCATTTATCTTTCTAAGCAAAAAAAGCGGAAAATGAATATAAAACTTCGAAAATTATTATTCTAATTATTTTTTTATCATTTGTGCTAATTGCTGATAGTTTGCATTGAATTCGCGTGAATTTCCTACAATTCAAGTTGAATTTTCAAAATCAAGGTTTTCGTTGTAATATCTGGACCAGTTCAAACCGTTTCGCGACGATTTCGCGACTCGTCACGAAAATTTCACGACAATTAGGGTGCGCGCTAGCTTTTCGGAAATCGCATTTCCGGACACTAGCCGTTCGGAAATGCGCTAGCGTCAGGAAATAGTGCATTTTTCACAATTTCCGGACTGTTCACGTCCGAAAATTCGCATTTCCAGACGGCTAGCGTCCGGACACGATTTCCAGACTATTTCCGGACGGCTAGCGTCCGGAAATCGTAGTGAAATGCGTTTCACGACTGCTAGCGCGCACCTTTAGAGTCGCGAAATGAACTAATTTCACGACTGTTAGATGCGCTGTTAGAGTCGCAAAACGCATTTCGCGACTGTTTGCGTGCACCCATAATGTTTTGGAAAAATGGGTAAGGTACGTTCTTTCTGTCCAAGTGCCCATGTTTTACAATTTCAATGGGAAGATGAAAAGATTTTCGAGTATATCTTCTAATTTTGTAAATGTTTGTTGTTTTACTTGGCTTTTCTTTTTATATTACTCTTTCGTTAAATATAGCCGCGCTGAAAAAAAATATAATGTTTGCAAAAATTAGCGGTCTGTTTTTAAAAAGTCGCAGACATTATGCTTCCTCTTCTCGTCGTTTGTATCATCTTTAGTCATAAATAACAAGTGCTTTGGACTGGTACGAATCAACACTTTTGACTCTACCTAAGCATTCAAGATACTTCGACAAAAAAGAGAGTTTTAATTGTCCACATTCGGACATAAATGAAGAGCGGATACTTAAAGTATCAAGTGTTTTTTCTTTCTTTGCCTTTGCCCAACATCCTGTTGAAGAATAGAGCTGCTATTTTCACTCATTTGTTTTCGATATTGTGCAAGATGGAAGTTTTTGATTCTTCTTTGACCGGAATGAAAAAGATGTTTTGAGCTTGGACGAGAGGTGATAGGAAAGATCAGCCAGCATCAGCTGATTTGATTACCCGTGCCAGCTGTTTTCTAGACTAAATTTTATTTGACCAGATTTTTTGATAGGAAATTTAACCCCTTTTTATCAGTTTATGGAGTCATCCAGATATTACGTAATCAACTTTTTGGTGGTTTACCCCTCCCTCCAACGTAATCATCAAAAATGCACTAACGTAATCAATTTTTATGAGGAGAACCGACCCCCCCCCTCCAACTTGATTACATAATATCTGGACAGCCCCTATCCTGAAATTTTCAAAAAGTCGGAAAACTCTTTTTCAGCCCCACAAATTAAAGGCAATAAATTTGCACTTCATGAACCCCTTGATCAACAAAAGTGTTGTTATCAAGCGGCGAAAGAGTACAGGATGTTTCAGTGATTGTCTTTTTTTTAAATGCAATATCTTTTGATAGAAAAAATATTTTTCATGCGGTCTTTTGCAAAATACTCCGCCACTTATGGATTTTTAGACATACCCAATTTTTGTGAAAATCGGAGATACCCTTTTCAAGAAAATTCAACTCAAAGTTTGCTCAAAATGACCGAAATTTTGCATAAATTAATATGCAAATTTTGGCCATTTTTAGCAAATTTTGAGTTGAATTTTCTCGAAAAGAGTATCTCAGATTTTCACGTAAATTGAGATACACCGTTTTCAACACGCTCTATCGATTGACGGTGTTATTTTTCAACAATTCCTTAAGGAATTCAAATTTTCGTTTCAATACTCAATACACTTTGAAAATTCAAAAAAATATTTCCATAAAACTTTTTCAATATTGACGAATTGAAAAATTCGTTGTCACTTTTTATAACTTTGAACATCAATAGTCGGAGTAGTCCTTTAAGATAAACAAAGCACTTATCAAAACAATAACATCTCCAAAAGCAATGTTTTTTGTTCAAATATTCTCTCATCAGTTTACTACCATCATCACGAGCATAGATTGTTGTCCTCTAGACTTCACGTGTTCAAAGTCCTAAGTTTATCCGTTTCTCAAAATTATCCTTCCGCAAAATGGTCATTCTCTTTGCTCGAGATTTTTGCACGTGACGTTCCTCGAGCTTTTTGGATAGACATTTTTTGGCCTGACTTCATCGACCAGCTGGTTGTCCTGTCTGATGGGACAAACAGCAGCGGGAAAAGATGTGATTTTTGTTTGCAAGTCGTGCCGTCACGTAGCTTCTCACAAGACCTTCGCTGGGGTCATGCGGTTGAAAAATTGAAGAAAAAGCTAACTTTATATCATGGCGAGGTTGATCAAAGACCAGTAAGCGCATGGCCTAATGGCTAGGGTGCAGGTCGTTCATGTTGTTGGTGCGGGTTCGATCCCACGAAGGTTGAATTGTTTTTTTGGAAAGTTATAAAAATTTGTATATAAGCAAATCCCTTAAAATTTTTGCATATCGTTAGTTTTTGGAGAAAAAAAATTTTCTTCGTGGTATGTCGCTGGTTAATCTAAAGGTTGAAAACGCTTCCCTGACCCTGAGGGGGGAGCAGTTGGTGTATTGAAACGAAATCTTTAAAAATTCTAATTTTCAAGAAAATTTCATCTCTCTAGAGGTTTTCTTATGCGAGGAATCAACTGCACGCATTCCCGGAAACGTTTCCCTGATTCAGGGAAAAAATTGGATTTTTGGTCAAAATTCGATTTTGGCCACCCACGTGAAAAAATTGTTGAAAATTTTTTTCCGGAAATGCACCTCTAGGAGTAAAAACATGCGAGGGAATCCGACTTTGGCATTTTCAAAGCAAAAAAAAAGCTTCCCTGATTCAGGGAAAACCTGCTATTGAAGCGAAAAGTCGCAAAAAATGCGATTTTTGCTCAAAATCGACCCTTTTCGCTTCAATAGCAGGTTTTCCTTGAATCAGGGAAGCGTTTTTTTTGCTTCGAAAATGTCAAAGTTGAATTTTCCGCATGTTTTACCCCTAGAGGTGGAAAAAAATTTTCGAAAATTTTTTCACATGGGTGGTCCCCTCCTATTGTGAATTAGCTCCTAACAGAGTTTACATTCGCATTTTACCGCAACATGCCAAATTGGCAACCGCATTGAAAAATTCGTCGCCGCGAACACTTGAGTTTGTTTTTTTTAGATTCACAAGCTGCTCATCTGACCGAGAGGTGAAAAATAGGGAGCCAGAGAGATTTTTCTTCCGCTCTTTCGAAATCCCATAGCTGAATAGATCCCATAGATCAGGCTGATGCCCGCCCATTTTATGAGTCCATTTTTTGAGGTGTCTTTAAGTAAGTGATGGGACTGTTTTCTTGTTGACTTATTTGTTGAGAAGCACCGAGTAAATATTATCTTTTGAAAATAATACACATCATTATTTTATCCTAAGCCATTTTAGTTTCGAGAACACGTGTGACCTCAAATTTCGACACCTCATTTCTGTGACATATTCTTCTTATTGAACGACTATAACCAATGCCAGCTTTGGCTTATAACAATATCGTACTGCCGGTGGATGATCCAACTTTGGCAAAAGATGAACAACAACAAATGATGCAGGTGGGTAAAAAATACTACAGGGTGTATAAAAAACCGGAATTTGGGCGATGGTTTTATGTTTTTTCTAGAGTTCTCCGAGCCGTTGAGCCGAGCCGGTCAAAAATCACCGGCTCGGTGAACTCTAGTTTTTTTTCAAAAATGACCCGTATAGGACTAATTTTATGCTGGGAATCGATTTCACGCAATCCTGAAGCTTGAAAACGCTTCCCTGAATCAAGGAATCGGAGTGTGTGTATTGAAGCGAAAATCGAAAATTTTAAGATTTTCTGCCTTCTCGTGAAGACAGATTCTAGCTCATTCAACAAAAAAAATCTACAATGTGTCCCAAAAATGGCAATTTTGCAATTTTTTTTGTTTTTTTCTCACATGTTTTATTTTCTTTTGACCAATAAACAAACTCACGAGATTAACCACCAAAGAACGACACAACATTTTTTGTTTATTGTTTGTGTGAATCTTGCAATTTCTACAGTTAGACATAAATAAGACCACATTTTCTTGGAATAGACGTGCTCGGGGCACAATTTTTTTCTAGATTTTTTACAAAATTTGTTTTTTAAGGGATTGTAAAAAATATTTAAAGGGAGACTAACAATCGGGGCCGGTTCTCCGGACGTCAATTTTTCAACTGTTTAACACCCTAAATGAATTTTTCGGAAAAAGTGATGTTCTACAAAGTTGTTCAGAATTTTAAGGGGAACAACTTTGTAGAACATCACTTTTTCCGAAAAATTCATTTAGGTATTAAAAAGTTGATTTTTGTCAAAAATTGACGTCACGAAAACCGGCCCCGATTGTTACCCCCCATTAACGAATTTTTCAATTTTATATGAATTTTCGATTTTCAACGAATGTTTCGATTTTTGACGAATTGTTCAATTTTTAACAAATTTCTCAATTTTTTACGAATTTTTCAATATGAATTTTCAATTTTTAAAGGGAGTGGCCTAATTCAAGAAAAAGAATTTTTCTAAAAAGGCCATTTTTGGGGGTAAAATCATGCGAGAAATTGATTGCGCGCATCGCCGAAGCGTTAAAATGCTTCCCTGATCCTGATTCAGGAAAAAATTGTGTTTTTGAAGCGAAATTTGTCATTTTTCGCATTTTCAAAATAACAATTTTCGCTCCAAAAACACAATTTTTCTTTGAATCAAGGTTAGGGAAGCATTTTCACGCTTCGGCGATGTGCACAATCGATTTGGCTCGTATGATTTTACTCCTAAAAATGATCTTTTGAAAAAAATTTAGATTAGGCCATAAATGTCGCCCCTTTAACGATTTTTCAATTTTTTACGAATTGTTTTATTTTTGATGAATTTTCAATTTTTAACAAAAAAATTTTCTAGATTTTTTCCAAAATTTGTTTTTTTAAGGAATTGTAAAAACTTTAATTTCCACACACACTTACTCATCTATGAATAATGAGAGAACTCTCAGCTGATTAAAAAAGTTGGAAAATAGGTCAGGTGGATATGTTATGCTCGAAAAAATTTGTCATTCACTAAATAACAACGAAAACAAAAAGTGGGCTAATCTATTTTCAACTCCTTAATTTTTAGCGCCTTTTGGCGGACAAGATCAGCGGCTATGCTGGGATAGAAGAGCTTCGATTTCTTCTAGTCTCTGGTGCTCAAGTAATTTTTAACAAATTTTAAAAAATTTTCATTTGTCAGTTCTAAACTCTATTCCATGGCGAAATTACTAAAACTAAGGGAACTTATGTACTTCGGCCCTCCAAAATTGGGGGGGGGGGGCGAAGTGCATAAGTTCCTTTGGAAATTTATGCACTCCGGCTCCCAAAAATTTGGGGGGGGGCCTAAGTGCATAACTTTTGAGGAGGAGGTTGTGCTGAATAGCCCTGTGTACAGTGACGTAAAAATCACTTCAAAAACATCATTTCAAAAATTTTATAAGAGAGCACCCACACGTTGAATATAGCTCATCACGACCTCTAATTGACTCATTAATAGTTCTCATCAAAAACCGCTTCAAATTAAAACAATCGAGGTCAATATTGACATAGATGATTGTTACATAGCACTTCGTTTGACGTATTTAGGATCGATCAATAGGTTATTTTTGTTCGACTCCCGAAAAATAAACAATCAAAATCGACTATGTGAATAGCAAAAAAATAAGCATTGATTTTTAGGCGGATGGTGTGGTCACCCAAGGGTTGACACCGCTACATTACGCCTGTTATCGCGACTACTTTTCGGCCGCCAAACTATTGCTTGTTCGAGGAGCAAAGGTAAGACAGAAGAGTATGAATATTTGGATAATTTTTTTAAATGAATATTTGAATAATTTTTTTAAAGGGGGTACCGTTTAGGGCTCTATCTCCGAAAAAAAATTTTCTCCAAATTGGCTGATTTTTGGTACTCGGGGTTTTCGGGCACGCGAAATCGATTGGCGCAAGTCCCGCGTTCCGAAACAATTTTCATAACCCATTAAGTGTTTGAATAAAAATTCAATTTTTGAGCAATTTTTTCTCAAAAATTGAATTTTTACTCAAAAATATAAATTTTTGCTGAAAATTTTTTAGGAACTCGGGACTTTGCCAATCGATTTCTCGTGCCCGAAAATCCCCGAGTACCAAAAATCAGCAAATTTAGAGAAAAAATTTTTTTTCTCGAACATAGGGCTCCAAACGGCATCCCCTTAAAGATTTTTTCAAAAGAAAAATTTGAATTTTTTCAAAATTATACACAAATTTTGTTCTTGAACTAAGAATTTTAGCCCAAAAAATTTAGGTAAACGCCTTGGACGAAGTTGGCTATTCGGCTTTACACTTATGCGCTGAACAGGGCAATTATCGATTGATTAAACTTCTCCTTGAGGTCAGTCGGTCATTTTTCACTGATTTTATCTTATCTCTCTTGTTTGTTTGTTTTCAATGAGGTCGAAGTTCTTTTATTTAACACGTGAATACCCCTTCAACTTTCCGGTATATCCTGTTATTTTAAGCTATTCTGAGCAACATTCAAAAAAATTTTTTGAAAAAAGTTGTTAAAAAAATTCATGTTAATTTATAAACAAAATTAAAATCCTATTTTTATCATGAACTTGGCTCAGTTGTAATGCTGTAATGCTCCAAGACTTCGAGTCTAAGGGTCTCGGGTTCGAATCCCATCTGAGTCGATTTGATTTTGCCTGCTGGTTAGACAATTTTTTTTCAAAAAAATTTTTTTGAATGTTGCTCAGAATTTTTTTTATATGGGTATTTTTATGCGAGAAACTATTTTCCATAAAAAATAGTAAAAAATTTTTTCACGACAAATTCCCTTTTTTGCTCGTTGTGGAGTGATTGGACATATATTGACCGGAAATGAATCACAAAAAAGATTTCGAAAGATTTTTTAATAAAATTTTTTATGTTCTGATTGTGCGGCACTTTTTGCCCATATTTTTCTTTTTTCCGATTCTAAGATAAAAGTTTTTACATTTCAAAAAGTGATCAGCAGCATTATCCTACTGATCAGATCACACGTTTTTCATTTTCACTCATCTGATGACCTGATTAATTCGGGAAATAAGAACCGGATCAAGTTTTTTGCGCATTTACTCGTCTTCTATAGAATCTCATTTTTAAAAATTTCACTTTTCTTCCTACTCATTTTAAAGGATCAGTCCAGTGGGAAAAAAGTTGCCATTTTTGTTGATATTCGTAAAGTTCATGAAAAATGGAGCATTTTTTGTTTTTACGGCATGTTCTGAATCGTTGTAGTTTTCGAGATAATTGCGTTTGAAATTTGAATTTATGTACAAGCTCTTCGTTGTAATACACAAACTTTTTTGAATTTTTAAATCGATTTTGGCATCGATTTTTTAAATTTTCATCAAATGAACATTGTAACATTTTTTATAGCTAAATGAGACGAGCAAAATGACACCAAAATTATCCAATTTGAATATTGTTTTGAGTTATTGAATCGAAAATTCTGATTCATGTTTTCGTTTCAATAACCCAAAACAATGTTCAAATTTGATCATTTTGGTGTCATTTTGTTCGTTCCATTTAGCTATAAAAAATTGCTACAATGTTCATTTTATGGGAATTTAAAAAATATATACAAAAATCGATTTTTCCGCAAAAAAGTTTGTGTATTACAGCGAAAGGCTTCTAACAAATTCAAAATTTTAAACGCAATTATCTCGAAAACTATAACGATTCAGAACATGCAGTAAAAACAAAAAATACTCCATTTTTCATGAACTTTCCGAATATATCATTTTTTCATATGGTTATAACTGACTGGACTGGTTCTTTAACACTACTTCATACTTTTTTAAGTTTTAAGCATTTCCTTTTTAGTACATGGCTCGAGTCTGCTATGTCGAGCCGAAGGATCTCCAAAAAGATTTCCCAGTAAGAGAATCAGTTGATGAACCACTTCGTTTGGCCATTCGACGCGGACATTATGACTGTGCTAAACTGCTTCTTGAAAATGGCGCCGACCCAAATGCCAGATATTTCGACGGCCCGGAGATCACCCAAATTTCTCCACTTGATACGGATTTCTTGGAGCTGTTGGTATATAGTTCTATTATTATAACATATATAATTGTTCAAATTCTAGCTCAAATTTGGTGCCGATCCAAATGTCTATTGCCGAGATGGGCTGACACCGTTAATGAAAGCGTGTAGGCATCGAGAAAAGGGTATCAAGGCGATTGAAGTTTTGCTCAATCATGGGGCGGATATCAATGCGTTTGCTATGGCAAAACAAGATCTTCGGACACCGTTACACTACGCGGTTTTGAGTGGCTGTGTTCCGTTGATCGCTTATTTGCTTGAGGTATAGTCAACAACGAAAACATCCAGCACATCAATATCATTTCCCTGATTCAATGAGTTGTTTATTGAAACAATTGATCAAACATTCTCTAAAAATCGAAAAATTCATAAAAATTGAAAATTTCGTAAAAAATTGAAATTTTAGAATGGTGCTGACATAAACATGCCAAAAGGGTATGAAAAACCATCCGTTTTGGACATCGCAGTGCTCAAAGACGACCCCCTACTCGTCCAATTTCTCTTGGATGCCGGCGCCGATCCAAATGCTATGCATGGTTGTTTCGGCTCGGCTTTGCACATAGCTTGCTGCAGCGAAAAAGAAAACCAGTATGAAATGACCAAAATGCTATTGGAATATGGTGCTGATGTAAATTTGGGTGGATTCGACCAAGATGGAAGGGCTTTTAAGTCACCTTTGGTGGAGTTTTTGCGGCCAAAAGACGACTCGGTACGATATAGTGGGGCTCAAAGTTACAAGAACAATTTTGCCACAGACCATAAATATGCGAATTTCGGGCACGATCAAAATTTGACACCAATAACAAATTTTGGTACTCTTAAAGGACCAGTCCAGTGGGGAAAAAATTTGCCATTTTTGTTGATATTCGGAAATTTTATAAAAAATGGAGCATGTTTTGTTTTTACGGCATGTTCTGAATCGTTGTAGTTTTCGAGATAATTGCGTTTGAATTTGTGTACATGTTTTCGTTGTAATACACAAACTTTTTTGAATTTTCGCGAAAAAATCGAATTTGTGTCGAAAAATCGAATTGTTTGAATAAAAATAGAATTTTTGAGAAAAATCGATTTTTCCGCAAAAAATTCAAAAAAGTTTGTGTATTACAACGAAAACATGTAAACAAATTCAAAATCTCAAACGCAATTCTCTCGAAAACTATAACGATTCAAAACATGACGTAAAAACAAAACATACTCCATTTTTCATGAAATTTCCGAATATCAACAAAAATGGCAACTTTTTTCCCCACTGGACTCGCCTATTTAAAAGTATCCAAATTTTTATCGTGCCCAAAATTCGCATATTCAAGTCCTGTGACAAATTTGTTACCTTTTTGTAACTTGTGCATCACTCGATATTCAAGGAAATTTTTGGGCTAAAATAAAGCTAACTATATTTTAGTTTCCGGATCCGAAAATTTTGGGTCTTCTATTATCTTATGGTGGTGAAATTGTTATGCGGCAGTGCCAACAAGACCACAGGGGTCAAATCCGGAATGTTTTGCCAATGTTGGAAAAGTGCCCGGCACTTGGGATGCACCTTTTGTCATCCACCCATCCAGATAATGTTGACGTGGTTGCGTTTGAGAGGTTGTGTCAGGCGGAAAATGTTCCTCAACATGTCACAGAAGCTATTCTCCAGTTTACAAGGTGAGAGATGGTAGCGCTGCGCGACCAAAAATGGACATAAACGTTGATTTTACTGAAGAAAATTCCGGTTTTTGATAAGAAATCAGTGCGACTCCAAGGTCGGATCGATATGCAAATTTTGATCTCGATCGGTCCGGCCTTGGTTACTCATTGGCGAGTACTTACTCCTTCTCAAAAAACGGAATTTTCTTCAGTGTTCGATTTTTGGACGAAATTCGATCTTTTGACAAAAATTGGATTTTTGACAAAATTCGAGTTTTGTGGCAAAAATTCTATTTTTGGTCAAAATTCGAATTTCAATAAACATTTGTGACATGTTAGTCCTCCAACTTGACTAAAATTTGCATTTTAGGGAACCCCGTAGTCTTCAGCAACTGTGCCGGTTGCGCCTACGCTCCCTTATGAAACCTCTTCGGCCTGAGAAAGTCGAGCAACTTCCTCTGCCACCTTTCCAAAAACAGTATATTCTTGGATACTTTTGATTCGATTTTCATATATTTGATTATTTTTTTTGTAAAAAAATTACACAACAACCTCGGATTTTGATATTGCCTTGAAAAATATCCCATGGTGAATATTTTTCACTTAAATTTGTAGATATTGTATATTGTTTACAAAAAATTTCTTGGAAATATGCAAATTTTGAAAGATATTTAAAAAATTATTCAAGAAATTTTCTTCATTTGCTAATTTATTATTTATTTGGTGGTAATTTATGATATTTGTGTGCTAATCTCTTGTAGATATATGTATTTTTCTGTACATTCAAGCTCATATTTATTTGGAGTTGGTTTTTTTTACTACATGGTGAGCCAAAAAATCGTACTTTTGTGTTTTTTGGCGACAAATTTTCACAAAATTTTTTTCAAAAATCGCATACGCCTTATAGGTTTTTGAAAATTTTTCATCAAAAAACGCAAAAGTACGGTTTTTTTGGCTCACCTTGTAGCTGACAATTTTTAGTTTTAAAAATGGATTAAAATTTTTTGTGAGAATTCAAACTTTGTATATTCTGAAGAGTGATACTCAAAGTTAAGGGGGACCCACTCTTATATCTGGATCTCTGGAAAATTTTTTTAAAATGACTCCTATAGGGGTAATTTGATGCGGGGAATCGATTGTGCGCATTCCCGAAGCATGAAAACGCTGTTTTAACCCTGATTCAGAGGAAAAATCTTGATTTTTAACACAAAATTTTGTGTTAAAAACCGCAATTTCGACCATTTTGTGTTAAAAATCAAGATTTTTTCCCCTGAATCAAGGTCAAAGCAACGTTTTCACACTTCGGGAACGCGCGAAATCAATTTCTCGCATCAAATTACCTCTCTTGGAGTCGTTAAAAAAATAATTTTTTCAGAGATTCGGATATAAAGTGAGTCCCTCTTTAAAAAAAGTGACAAAAAGCCTAGTCACTGGCCTCAAATATGCGAATTTTGATCACGGTATAATTTGTTCGTGTTCAACAGGGCGGCCAGATTTTGAAATTCGCATAAAAATCGAGTTCAAATTGGATCATAAAAAAACGTCGAATTTTCAAAAGTTTCTTCACAAGAGTCCTCGTGCTAAAATTTTTTCAGCAGGGATTTTGTGAGGGAACTTTTTGAAAATTTTCGACATTTTGACGGTTCAACTTGAACTCAATTTTTATGCGAATTTCAAAATTTGGCTGACCTCTTGTCTAAAGATAACAAATTTATCAATATGACGTAAATTTGTTGCCTTTGTCACCACGAATTTTTTTGCAAAAATTTCCAAAATTCGATTTTTGGCCAAATTCTATTTTTGCCAAAAATCGAATTTTGCTTAAATAAATCGAATTTTGTCCAAAAAATCGAATTTTGGTTAAAAATAGAGTTTTGCCAAAAAATCAAATTTTGTTCAAAAAAAAAATCGAATTTTGGCAAATTATAGTGATCAAAATTCGCATATTTGAGGGCGGTGACCAGGGACGAAAAGGTACCATCACCCATAACCCAGGGTCACCTAAATCACCCATGGGTAATAGGTGATGCCACCCACTGGGTGATGGGTGGGTGAATTTTGGGTGCTATCACCCATTTTTTCGCCCCCTGGTGGTGACAAGACTTGTCACTTTTTATAACTTTGAGCATCATTAATTCTGAAGTCTGAATTTTTTTCCAGCGTTCTTTTTTAATTGTAGTTTTAAATTATTTTTCTCTCACACCACTTTGAATTAAGTGTGTAGTCTTTCGGTGTACAAAAATTTTTTGCTCACTTTATTATTTATTTGATATTTATTGTAACAAAAATGTTAATAAATATTTATTTGGGACAATTTCTAATATTTATTAAACAAAAAATGTTTGAAATAGGGTGATACTGAAACTTGGCGCTGATTTAAACCTGGCACTCTTACCTCTAAACTCACCTCTAAAAATTCCATTATTTTTACTCTTTTAAAGGACGGTCCAAAGTATAGTCGAGTAGAAAAATTGTTTAAGAATGACCTTTCTATGGGTAATTTTGGCTGAAAAATCCAAAAAACACACTTAAAAATCGAAAAAAATTTCCTTGACCGTATTTTGGGCATTTTTTGACCTCAAAACCCATATTTTTTGAGTTTTGAGAAACCCATATTTTTTTGGAGAAGATCGATCGTTGTGAAAAGTCCTAGGGTCTCCCGAGGGGGTGTTAGATAAGGTTTGACTGTAAAAATAATGGAATTTTTAGAGGTGAATCCTAAAATAAAAGAGTGACATAATCTGATTTGCAAAAAATCCAAACAAAAATTCAACAAATAGTTAATTAGACTAGGTAGTTAGTTAATAATGTCAAGGGAAAAGTCGAAAATTCTGCGAGATCGGAGACCAAAAAAGAATAAGTGATTTTGGTTTATGTTTAATAAATAAGAGACGATAGACTAGAGAAGAGGCAAGATAGGCAAAATGGAAACAAAATTTTTTAGTCAATAAACAAGCGACAACATGAATAAAGATTTTGGAAAAAATGACAGAAACAGACAAAGATATGATAAGTGAAAGCGGTGTTGAGCGAGTTTTAAGAAAATTTTCCCAAAGCCAGAGAGATCAGAAAACAATACTATAAAATCAAGGGGATGCACACAAGTTACAAAAAGTGACCATCCTTGTCACCGGGTCAGCAATACGCGAATTTTGAGCACGAACATACAATTGTTTATAATGATAATGGTGACAAATTTAGTGTGACAATGAACAATTTATGCTCGTGCTCAAAATTCGCATATTTCTGGTCGTTGACAAGGATTGTCACTTTTTCTAACTCGTATATCCCTAATGAAAAAACCCTAAATTTGAAACCTTAAAATCACATTTTGATAAGGCAGAAGACCACAGGAATAATGAGAATAACCGTAACAACAATCGGCAAATAGAGATTAGACACATCTTGGCCTTCGTATGGGTTTGGCGCTGCAGGTCCGGATGCAAACTTGGTATGAGAGTCCTCAGAAACATCTTGGTCCTCTTGCTCAAAAGGAGGTTGTTCATCGTGATGCTCATCGATATCAACTAAAAAGACGGCCATTTTAATTATAAATCTAACTCAGTTTGCACATACCGATAGTTTCTTGATTAAACTCATTGTTGAGAATACGATGGCGCTGGGCAATACCATGCAAATTTTCCCACGTACCTCGTTTTAGGTAAAAAGCATTGATTTTGGGGTTATCATGAGCACCCTAAACATTGGAAATTTTATTGAAATTAAAGGAGAAATGTGCGTGTGTGTGTGTCCGGGCTAACTTTTTTCTGCACTAGCTAAAGAGCTTAACCACTTTTTTTGACCAGTGACAAATTTGACAGTTTTTTAGTGAACTTGTTACTTATCAAGTACCCCCTTGTCAACTTTTTCATTCTTTTTTTGCTCACTTGTCACTAATCAAATACAACAATCGACCCCTGCCGAGGGCCCAAAAATCGATTTTTCAAAAAGTGCTCTAAATTGGCTGCTTTACTGTCGTGGGGGGGAGGAGAGGTTTCGGGTATGGAGGGCACAAATTCGAAGAAATTTTTGAATTTTGACCTCAGGGAGTACCCCCAGAATGGGGTAAGAAGGGAAAAGGAGGAGGATTGGGAAGAGAGAAAGGAGAAGTGAAAAAGAGAAATGAGATATTAGAAAGGGAGTAAGCCGCTCAAATAGCGCCGAAGGTGTGTCGGCCTAGGAACTTTTATTGAAAATATAAATTTTCCTACTTTCGATAAGGTCAACTTGAAGACCCCATTATTCAAGTCCACCAGTTGTTCATTGATAATCATATGTTCGGGTGTAATTTGGATTGGAGTAATCACATCATAAGCCACAGCTCGCCCACCAGAAATCGCAAAAATATCAAATTCGGATAGGATTATATGACCATTCAAAATCACATCGAAGATCTAAAAAACGTTTCTTTGCAATCTCCCAATCAACAGGTACAGGGGGAGGCAAAAGCTCTGACCCAGGTGGACAAAAGTTCAGACCTAAGAGGCAAAACATTTCAAAAACATGTTTTCTCGACAATTCTAGACGAGAAAACACCTTTTCAGCGTTTTTGACAATGTCAAGACTTTTGTCCGCCTGAGTCAGGACTTTTGCCTCTCCCTGTATGTTTCATATTTAAAATACCTTTTGATTTGGAGATTGGAAATAAACTTCACAAAATTTCATGACCAGCACATAATCTCCTGGTTCGGGCAAACGAAATTCGTATGAAAAATCGTTATCTAAACCATAACGCTCGGTTTGGTACAATATCATATCAGCCTGAGAAATTCCACGGATTATCCACCGAGTTCCATAATCCGAACCAATTCCACTACTCAATGTATCTGCGTCATAATGTATACCGTCTATATCAACATGTTCTTTGCCACCTAAAATGAGTGAACTTATTTTCAGATGAGTCTAGGGAAGCATTTGGTTGATCCAAACGTGAATGCACTTCAGTTTTAAGGCCCTCGCCATGCAGAAAAAAGTGAGACTGATATAAAAAGTGAAGCAGAAAGGAATAAAGAAAGAAAAAATCTGGTAAAAAGTGATAACAACTGGTAAAAAAGTATCATTTTTTGTTACACTCATCGGTACTAGTTCGGATTAGCGACCCAAAATGACAGAGTTCAAATCAAGAAAAAGTTTATATATTTTTTTCTAAAAATGACCCCTATATAGGGGTTTCTATGCGGCGAATCGAAATTTTGAAAAAATGACCGATTTTCTGCCAAGGGTGATCATGTTTCAAAACGCATCAAGTTTTTTATTTTAAGCCCAATTTAAAAAATTCGTTTTGTAGATTATTGAGGATACCCTCCTGCATAACAATAAGGATGGGTTTTTTGTGAATCGTTGTTCTAAGAAAGATATGGAATCGTTAAGTTTGAAAAACACCTCTTTTTGGCAGAAAATTTATGGGTATTTTTCTGATATGTCGGCACAAACTTTTTTGCCGTTTTTCTATGGGTTGAAACATAAATGGAGGCCATTTTTAGAAAAAATATAAAAACTTTTTTCCGGATTTTGAACCCTGTCATTTTGGGTCGCTAATCCGAACTAGTACCCACTTTTGTCTCACCCTTTCTGCATTGTGAACAAGCCTTTACTTGAAAAAAGTGAAGTACACGAACTTTTGGAACAACCCAATAATAAAGATTAGGACTGAGCGTTTTGCGGGGTTTTTGAAACCCCGCAGCTGAAATCTCATCTCGCAATAAAAAGTTGCGAGATTTCATCAAACCCCGAGGTTTTTATTATCAAAACCTGCGGGGTTTGATGAAACCCCGCAACCTTTTATTTNCCCCGCAGCTGAAATCTCATCTCGCAATAAAAAGTTGCGAGATTTCATCAAACCCCGAGGTTTTTATTATCAAAACCTGCGGGGTTTGATGAAACCCCGCAACCTTTTATTTCGAGGTAATCTCAGCTGCGGGGTTTCAAAAACCCCGCAAAATGATCAGCCCTAATAAAGATTCAATATTTACCACTATTAACAGCAAACACTACATCTGGTCCAGCCGAAGCAAGCTCTGAATCAGTCAAATCACTAGATTTTACCCCAAATAGGAAAGATAGAAAAATAAAAATTCGAATCAACATATTTCCTACGCTACAATGCTCTACTAAGATTCCTAAATTAGTTTGAAAATTTGGCCTAATAAATCGTTTATTGTAAATCACGAAACTTTGTTGTATAAAAGTAACAATAGCAACCGTGAATAAACGAAAACCTATATATATACATGAACGAAAGAGACCCTGCATGAAATAAAAGAATGCTAAATTGCCAGCACAGCGATTGCATTGCCAAAAATATCTTCAACTTTAAAAACGGTTGTGCATGAAAAAGAAAATTTGAGATTTGTATGCTGTTTTGTTTCGAAAGAGAGAGCATATCCGAAAGAAAAAAGAGACCCAAAAAAGTTTTTATTCAATGAGAAAGTTATATTTTAATAGCTGTGGTACAAACTAGGGTGCGGCAAGTGTCACTGACAGATTTAACCACTTTGGGATTAAACCGGTTTAAACCGGATTAAACCAGATTTCGACAGATTTAACCGGTTAAATCTGTCGAAATCTGGTTAAATCTGGCGAAATCTTTTTTAACGCAATTTCGTTAAATTCGATTTTCACATAAGGTCAAGGGTTCAATCCCGCTCGGAGCCATTTCTTTTATATATAATATCATAATTTGTAATCGAAATTTTGCGATTACAAATTATGATATTATATATAAAAGAAATGGCTCCGAGCGGGATTGAACCCTCGACCTTATGTGAAAATCGAATTTAACGAAATTGCGTTAAAAAAGATTTCGACAGATTTAACCGGTTAAATCTGGGTGGAATCTGGTTTAAACCGGTTAAATCTTCACCCTAGTACAAACTCCTTCAGGACCTCCACTAATTGCATCTCGAAATTTTGGAAGCACTAATAGCAAGTTGGGGAGCACTACATGCAATTAGTGATCGTCTCAACGAGTCCCCGATGCGTCTGCGACGTGTTCTCGATGCTTCTTGACGTGTCTTCGATGCGTCTCAACGTGTCCTCGATGCTTCTTGACCTGTCCTCGATGCGTCTGCAACGTGTTCTCGATGCTTCTTGACGTGTCCTCCATGCGTCTCAACGTGTCCTCGATGCTTCTTAACCTGTCCTCGATGCGTCTGCAACGTGTCCTCGATGCTTCTTGACCTGTCCTCGATGCGTCTGCAACGTGTCCTCGATGCTTCTTGACCTGTCCTCGATGCGTCTGCAACGTGTCCTCGATGCTTCTTAACCTGTCCTCGATGCGTCTGCAACGTGTTCTCGATGCTTCTTGACGTGTCCTCCATGCGTCTCAACGTATCCTCGATGCTTCTTGACATGTCCTCGATGCGTCTGTGACGTGTTCTCGATGCGTCTCAACGTGTCCTCGATGCTTCTCGACGTATCCTCCATGCGTCTCGACACTTTTTTAAGTTCGAATATCTTTTCAGGATAAACGAATTTGCGAATGTTGTCTTTTACATTTTTATGCATCTTATTGTGGGCTATAAATTTGCTGAAGCCCACATTCGAAAATTCGTTGACCCTGAAGAATAAAACCATCTCGACGCCATCTGCAATTAGTGCTTGTCTCGAAATCATCGAGAAGAATTAGTGGAGGCCCTCGCACTCTCAGAAAATTTAATGGGTTAGCCTCGTTTTGTTCCTCGTCGGTTTACATCATGTATGGATGGCCTCATGAAAAGATAAGGCTAGCCTCGGCTTTTCATGAGGCTAAGTCCATCTATGCATGAGGCAAGCCGACGCGACACGGCTAGCCTAATAAATTAAAGGGGGTCCAAATTAGGGCCCTTTCTCCAGAGATGCCAAGTGTCTTTATTAATAAGATTTGTCCTTATTTTGAGAGGCCCAATTTTAACAAATTTTATTAGAAAATCTTATTTTTTCACTGATTCTATTAATAGAAAACCTTATTTTTTAACTATTTTTTGTAAAAAATGTCCTTATTTTCATTCTCCCTGACTTGGCATCCCTGCCTTTCTTCAAAAATTTTCTTTAAAAAATGACCTTTTAGGGGTAAAACTAGGGTGAAAAATAGATTGCGCACATCACCGTCTCGTGAAAATGCTTCCTTCACCTGTTTTCGCGAAAATAGCACTATTTTTAACATGAAATAGTGCTATTTTCGCAAAAACATAGGTGAAGGAAGCATTTTCACGCGACGGGGATGTACGCAATCGATTTTTTACCCTATTTTTACCCCTAGAAGGTCATTTTTCAACAAAATTTTTGGAGAAAGGTCCCTAATTTGGACCCCTTTTAAAGGGGGTATCTTTTATGGCCGTATTGAAAATAAAAAAAGACCTTTCTAGAGGTAATATATGTGAAAAATCGATTGCGCGCATTCTCGAAGCTTGAATTTCGTTCTATCGTCTGTTTTGAATTCGCATTGTTTTTAACGATTTCCTACAAACAGCGTTGTTTAGTTCGGATCCTGAACGAATAAGTTCACAAATTATGCTCCCTTATTTGCTGAAGAAATTTTGACATTTTGTGTATTTTTCTTGTCGCGTAAATTTGTATTCTTTCGCAAAATTTGTTTTCATGCTTTAGTTTTTCGTGAAAAATCCAAATAGTTGGAGCTTCAAAATGGGTAAAAAGGCAAAGATTGGAAAACAGCGCAAGGATAAATATTATCACTTGGCTAAAGAAGCTGGTAATTTTTTTGCCATTGTTGCTCTTTTTAAAATTTTCTATTAAGGTTATCGATCTCGTGCCGCTTTCAAATTAATCCAGTTGAACAAAAGATTCGAATTTTTACAAAATTCTCGGGCTCTTGTTGATTTATGTGCTGCTCCAGGAGGATGGCTTCAAGTCGCTTCTCAAAATATGCCAATTTCTTCAATTCGAATTGGTAGGATACATACATATTCAGTAGGGGGAGGACACTGGCCCGAGAGGGCGGGTGGGTGGATGACTGATTAGGGGGACACTTTTATTTTTGCGAAAATTTGACAAAAACCATAAGGGTCCCTCTTTTTTAAAAAAAATTTATTTGAAAATGCTTGTTTCTAGCTAAAAATTCTAAGAAAATTACGATTTTTGGCGAAAAAATAATGAATTTTGTTGAAAAAATGTAAAATTTTGACATTTTTGGTGTAATAAATGGGAACGCTAGGAGGGGCAGGACATTTAAAAAAATGGTGGGTGGGTGATGGGGGGGGGGAGGGACCGACCACCCCATTATGTATGGTAGGAGATTTAAATTTTTAGATTTTTTCTAATTTTTTATATTTTTAGGAGTTGATTTGGTGACAATAAAACCGATCAAGAATTGCATTACCCTTCAAGGAGATATTACAACCGATAAAACTAGGCATGAAATTAAAAAGTCGATGCAAAGTTGGGAGGTTGATCAAAGTTTTTCGCTTGTTTTTTTTAAACTACTCTTTTTTCAGGCAGATTGTGTTCTCCACGACGGTGCTCCTAATGTTGGTTTGAATTGGACTCACGATGCTTTTCAACAGAATTGCCTTACTTTGTCTGCGTTGAAATTGGCTACTCAAATTTTGAGAAAAAATGGCTATTTTGTGACGAAAGTTTTCCGTTCGAATGATTACCACTCGTTGATTTCGGTCTTTGAGAAACTGTTCAAGAAAGTTCATGTGTGGAAGCCGGCTGCATCACGTTTGGAATCTGCCGAAATTTTTGTTGTTTGTGAGAAGTATTTAAAACCTGATAAAGTGAAGCCTGAATTGTTGGATATTAAAAAAGTGTTTACTCAACCAGATGATGAGAAAAATGTTAATCCGTATGTATTTGAAAAATTTCTCAAAAATCGAAAAATTTGTCAAAAATTGAAACATTTCTCAAAAATCACAAATTTTGTCAAAAAATTTAATCAATTTTCACAAAAAATGTCCAAATTTTTCACCTGAAAATCTTTCGCGCCTATTGGCGAGGAAAACAGGTGTGAGCAAGCTGATTTTTGTAAAATTTTTGAAAACTCGACAAAAATCACCTTGGTCTCCCCTTATGTTTTTGTCCAAAATGTTGAAAATTTTTTGAAAAAACACAAGGGCAAATAAGATAAATTTCGAGTAGGGCTCCATAAAAAATTTCTGTCTACACCACTGTTTTTTGAAAAACTCGAAAATGATAAGTGTTATAAGTTAAAAATTGATTTTTTACAGCCAGCTTATGCTCTTGACCAAAACCAACAAGAAGGAGAAGAAACCACGAGCTCTGGGTTATGACGATGATACCTTAACCTTGTATCATGAACTCAAAGTCTCCGATTTTTTGAACTCTTCCGACTATTTGTTGAAACTCAGCAAAACTAGCTCCATAATTCTGGACGATGAAAAAATTGCCAATAGTCCTCACACAACCGATGAAATCCGCGAGTGTATTCGTGACATCAAAGTTTGTGGTCCCAGAGAATTGAGGAATATCCTAGCTTGGAGAAAGAAATTATTGTCTGATATTATCAAAGAAAAGAAAGCAGCTACCTCCACTAATGAAAATGTGGTCGAAATTGAGGAAGATCCGGAAGAAGTTGAAAGAAAAGAACTTGAAGAGATTGACCAGCAAATTTCTATGGCTAAAGCTGATGAGAAGACCAAACTCAAAAAGAAAAAGAAGAAAATGTTAAAAGAGAAGGCAAAGTTGCAACAACGGAAGCAGTTGAATATGATCCACGAAGAAGATGGTGGAATGGTTCCAGAGGATCTTGAATTGTTTTCGTTGAAGAATTTGCAAAAATTGCATGAGCGGCAACAAAATAGAACCAAATTGGCTAGTGAAAAGGAGGAAAATGTGGAAGAGCTCCAATATCCTAGTGGTGATGAGGATGAGAACATGGAGGATGAGGGAGTTTGGGAGACTCGTAAAGATGATGACAATGAGTCGGATGGAAAAGAAGATGACAGGTATGCTATATTACATAGTAGTATAATCAATGCCCATCCTCCTTTCACATGTGTTTCAAATAGAAAAATTCTAATACCGGAATAAATGTAGACCATCATAACCCGATCATGTTGAGCTCGGAGTAGCTAAATCGATTAGAATCGGGTGTAGCGAATAAAACTAACTAGGTTTTATCAAAATCTGAGGGTATCATATCGTTCGGTTTCCTTGTTAGATTAAAAAATCCAATTAAAATTTGTACTCGATTAAAAATTTCCCGCATTTTCAGCGACACTGAAGACACCGGTNTAGCGAATAAAACTAACTAGGTTTTATCAAAATCTGAGGGTATCATATCGTTCGGTTTCCTTGTTAGATTAAAAAATCCAATTAAAATTTGTACTCGATTAAAAATTTCCCGCATTTTCAGCGACACTGAAGACACCGGTATTGTCGAAGACGAAGAGGGCCTTTTCGAACAAAACATATTGAAAGATGAAGAGGAAATCACTACCGGTCGAAAGCCCGAAACTGCAGCTTCTCGTTCTGATAAATGGTTTTCAAGGGTACTTTTAATCTATTTATGCACCATATGAAAATTTCGCATTTTCAGAAAGAGATCACCGATTTATTGGACGATGAAGACGACGAAGAAGAGGAGGAGCTAAATGCTATTGAAAAGCATATGAATAGGACTGTAAACAAGAAGAAGTTGCACAAGAACACCGTGACTTTTGAAGACGAAACTGAAAAGAAGAAAGAAAAAGAGTCTAAAGAGGATGATGAATTTGAGACAAAAGCTGCTTTTGATGAAGAAATGGATGTGTATCGAAGTGATGAGGAATATGATGAGGGTTGGTTTTTGAGAACCTGTATAGAATATCCATCAGCAAAAATTTTTGGGAAGCATATTCTATACATTTATCAATTTTGACCAGTAGCGTGCTGATTCAGGAAATATAATGGGGTGTATTGAAGCGAAAATGAAAAAATGCGCATTTTCGCCGAAAAACCAGCGGTCTAGAGGTTTGTTTAAGCGGGGAATTGATTGCGCGTATTCCCGAACCATGAAAAAGCTGTTCTGATTCAGGGAAGAGGGTGGGTGTATTGAAGCGAAAACGAAAAAATGTTTTGTTGGTCTTCGCGAAAATTTTCTGGATACGCTACTGATTTTTGGTGCTTAAAATTAATTTTAGACGATAAAAGAGTAGCAAAGCGTAAGTTAGAAGACGAAAAACCTGTTAAAGGTAAGTGATTTTTTTTTAATTGTTGCGTTTGAATGAAGTCAATGTTTTTAGCAGCAAAGAAGCGCAAGTTAACCCCAGAAGAGTTGGCAATGGGTGAATTAATGATTTATTCTTCAAAAACAAGAAGTGAATTGGAAGATTGGGCTTGGAATAGGTAAGGAGTCACCGTCAGCAGTACAGAGTGTGCCAAATAAACCCGCCATTTGGTCATTTTTTGGCGAAAATTTTTCAAAAAATTTTTTCTTCCAAAATGACTCAGGGGTATTTTTATGCGAGAAATCGATTGCGAGCATCGAAAATCTTTGGGGACGTCTCCCAGACCATGAAATATCTCATTTTCATATTTTCAAGTAGGAGTTCCTACCGAAAATAATCTTGTATTTCATGCTCTGGGAGGCCTTTTCAAGGTTTTTCGATGCGCGCAATCGACTTCTCGCATAAAAACACTCAGAATTAGCCATTTTGGAGAAAATGTCAATATTTGATTTTTTTCTAACTCAAAAATTTTATAGATACACCAACAATGATGAAAACCTCCCAGATTGGTTTGTTGATGACGAGAAAAGACATTGTAAAAAAGAACCGCCAATTTCTAAAGTAAATTTTTGGCACTTGTATAGAATGTGGGCTACACAGTGGGTGTATTCTAAAAATTTTTGACGAATTTTTTTCTTCGTTGTTAGACACCAAAATTTTCAGGAGCGCATAGAATTTTATAAAAACCGCCTCCGTGAACTGAATACTCGTCCAATAAAGAAAGTAGCCGAAGCGAAAATGCGCAAGAAGAAGAAACAAATCAAGCGTTTAGAAAAAGCCAAAACGAAGGCCACTAACATATTAGAAAATGAAAATATGGAACACCATGAAAAAATCAAGGAGATGAAAAAGTACGCTTTTATTTGCATTATGGAAATCAAATTTTTGGAGCTACTTCGTTCAATGGGGTATAAGAACCGAAGTAGCTCCGAATAATGTGATATTTGGGCATGAGATGGTAGTTCCGAAGTAGTTCCAATTTTTTTCAGGCTGTATAGAAAAGCGGCTACACCAGAAAAGCGCAAAGTGACGTATCAAGTTATGACGAAAGGAAAACGTGGTAGTATACCTCGTCCAAATGGGCACTACAAATTAGTGGATAAAAGACTTAGAAGTGTATGTTGTGGATTTTTAACAATTTTATACAAATTTTGATTTTTAGGATAATCGAAAGAAACAAGCTGCAGGAAAGAAAGGAAAAAATCGTGGAGGAGGTAATCGTGGACGTGGACCTCCGAATCGTGGACATGGACCTCCGAATCGTGGACGTGGTGGTCATTCAAGAACATAGAAATTCTATAAATTTTTATTGTTGAATTTTAAAAAATTTTATTTGTTATTGTTATTATGGTTGAATTTTTGATGTTTTACTAGCATGTTGAACATTAAATTTAAATATGAAATTTTTGATGTTGAATCCAAAGCCAAAATTCGATTTTTCAGACAATTGTTATTGCAGAAAGAATGTTTTCCAATGGTAAATACTTAACACTTGAAATCACAATTTAAGGTTTCGGATGACTTTGGTAAAGAAGCACATTTTTTGGCTCATCCTGTAGGATCCGAGATGAATTTTCTCTGTTTCTGCCGCGCATGATAAGATTTGCAATTTCATGCAAATATTTNGTAAAGAAGCACATTTTTTGGCTCATCCTGTAGGATCCGAGATGAATTTTCTCTGTTTCTGCCGCGCATGATAAGATTTGCAATTTCATGCAAATATTTTGTCAATGCTTAATCTTTATTATTTTTGAACACAAATACTCGTATAAATATACAAACAATTTTTAGACGTATCTAAAGCACTTTTGATGATTTGGAGGAAGCCTGGTTTTGAATAGCACCGAATCGGCCCGAAATTGCGAAAACAGCAGCGGATCATACCCGTAGACTTGAGTGAAAAAGCGAATACAATTATGGCGTTTATTGAAGTGTGATATATCTTGTGAGAGCATTTCCGTACATGTTGGACACCTAAAAAAACAAAATCATTTTTATTCATTTATACGAAAATTCGCATACCTTAAAGTCCATTTACTCGTAGTTTTAATCGGAGGTTCCCGTATCAGATGAGCTACCAAAAAGTTCATAGCCAAATCTTCACAGTTCATCCATTCGTCGATTTTTTGACGGATTATTGCCGGCATAGTGTAGGTATAAGCATAGAGATAAGACTAAAAAATGGAGTATCGATGTTTCACGTTTTTATATACCTTGTGTAAAAACGCCGCTCCGGTCAAAATCATACTCAACTGGCATGTATGATTGCTATTGTAATACATTTCTGAGTCATATCTAGCATGATACCTAGCCGGAAAGCCGACTAACTTATGCCGTTGTTCTCTCCATACTCTGAAAAAAGATTCACATCTATCAAATTTTGGCATTTTAAAAAATTTTACAGGATAAGAGTGATGTTCAAGGTTACTAAGGCGCTAAAAGTCTCGACTTACAACCAGGGTGCGAAAAAAGGATGGTATCACCCCACCCTGGGTGGTACCACCCCGGGTGGTGGTGAGTGGTACAACCTTTTCGCCTCCCTCTTACAACTAGGTCTCGAATTTGTGACTCAAGCCGAGACGGTGTTTCGACCTCATTTGAATTAGTTGGAATATTGACACGAAAACCCTGAATTTTACATTTTTTCAAAAATACGCTTAATTATTGGGTGTATTTAAAAAACAAAAACGGCATTCTTTGTAACTCAATGAGACGAACAAAACGACACCAAATTGATCCAATTTGAGAATTGTTTTGAGTTATTGAAACGAAAATTCTGATTCAGGGTTTTCGTTTCAATAACCCAAAACAATTTTCAAATTGGATGAATTTGGTGTCGTTTTGTTCGTCTCGTCGAGCTATAAAGAATGCCGTCTTTGTTTTTTAAATACACCCAATAATTAAACATATTTTTGTACAAAGATGTAAAGTTCAGGGTTTTCGTGTCAATACTCCAACTAATTCAAACGAGGTCGAGACGCCGTCTCGACTTGAGTCACGAGGCGCAAGTCGAGACGTTTATCACTAGCCTAACTTGAACACTATTACAGACCTAAATGCAAAAACAATCTCATGTTGTTTCAAATCAATATCATCATCCATCGAGAGAACAGCTTCGGTTTGAATTTGATCATAGGGCAAAAATCGATTGTTGAGAGAATTTTTACTGGCATTAACAAAATATATAGGCACATGAAGCCTTGGCCAAGGTCCAGTTGGAGCACGATCGAGGTTATTCCACACGACGATGATTCGATTCAGATAGGGCAGCCTATTTAGTCGTTCAAGAGAAGCCGAAAGAACGTTGTCTCGGTTGTAAGTTAGCATGACGACTAAAGTTATGTGTTAACTTTAAAAAGTGATGGGATGGATGCCTACTTGTAAATTGCTCTCTTGGACGATTTCCTCCTAATGCCACAGAAAATTCTTGCCCAGAACCAGGGCTTATTGGGCGCATGCCCATGTTGGTGTCATCGAAAAATTCCGATTCAGATGGCAGTGGAATATCGTTGGCCAAGAAAGAAGGGGTGTTTTCAACATGGTGTGGAAAATTATTCCAAATTTTATACGAGTACTGAAATTTAAATTCATAAAAAACTATCCATAAACTCTAGGGATCGAACCCGCGCTTTTTGAGTGAAGGCCAAGCGCGTTAGCCACTCGGCCATGGGTAAAACCCCATGATATGGTACTCGTTTTGAAGCGCTCGGCGAGCTGAGTCGATTGGCGACATTTTGACCCTTGTCTTCAACGTGCATGGCGAGATTATAAAAAAGCTGGGCACGCATGGCCTAATGGCTAGGACACTGGCCATTCATGTTATTGGTGCAGGTTCGATCCCATCAGAGTCGAAATTTTTTTCGAGTGCCGTTCAATATATAAAAAATACCATGCTCAAAGAAGTGAGATTGTGTGTATATGATGGTGATTCAAATGGCGCCTCAACGGGACCTAAAAATTTGCATATTTTAATTTTTTTGAATTAAAAAATTCAACCTAAATATTCATCATCAAACGGTGGCTTTGTAACTGGCACGAGTTGAACGGGTGTAAAAGAAGCGTTGAAAAGTGGTTGAGCTGTTTCGTCGTTTTCCGAAAGCCCTGGCAGTTGGAGTCTGTAGCGAATGGACGAGAGTATGGATCGGGATAGGACTAAAATATTGATTAAATTTTTTAAAAACAACCCTAACTATAGAGAAAAATGACCATTTTTTTCAATTTTTTCATTAAAAAATGATATTTTTTCACCAAAAATGGCTATTTTTGCCCAAAAAAATTCACCAAAAAGTGTTCCCTCTCTAATAGGGTCATTTTTGAAAAAATTTTCGGGTCGGAAAAACATGAAAGAATCGCCCAAATTCCAATTTTTCGATGCACCCTGTATTTATACCTTTGGTGTTCATCAAATAATTTTCCAAGAAAAATCGTCCTCTCCTCCTCAATTCCAGCAAATCGGACATCGAGATCGATCTCAAAATAAAGTGCATCTCCGGAAATCTTGCTGGTGCTACTCGAATTGAAGCTAGCCTCCAGTCGATGAGATCTTCAAAAGGCAATGGTTCGGTGAGGGAGACCACCACGGGTACCGACCCAGCCAATAAAATTTCGTATAGACGTTGTTGAAATGAAATGCAGTTCGAAAAGATTAGTACGAACGCAGCTTCACGAGATTTGTTCACTAAAAGAGTTGTTTAAAAGAAAATTAAAAAATTGAAAAAATCGCAAAATTGCCATTTTTTCGAGGCACTCTGTATATTGATGAGCTTATATATGTTACCGTTTTATCTGAAAGAATCAGATAAAACTAGTTAACAAATAAGATAAAATTAGTCTTAAGCTTAGGCTTAGACCTAAGCTTAAGCCTAAGCTTAAGCCCAAGCCTAGGCTTAAGCTTAGACTTAAGTTTAGGTTTAGGCATAAACTTAAGCCTAAACTTAAGTCTAAGCCTAGGCTTAAGCTTAGGCTTGGGCTTAGGTCTAAGCTTATGTTTAAGCCTAAGCCTAGGCCTAAGATTAAGCCTAAGCCTAAACTCAAGCCTAAGCCTAGGCTTGGGCTTAGGCCTAGGCTTAAGCTTAGACATAGGCTTGGACTTAGACTTAAGTTTAGGTTTAGGCATAAGCTTAAGCCTAAGCCTAGACTTAAGCTTGGGCTTAGGCCTAAGCTTAGACATAGGCTTGGGCTTAGACTTAAGTTTAGGTTTAGGCATAAGCTTAAGCCTAAGCCTAGACTTAAGCTTAGGATTGAGCTTAGGCCTAGGCTTAAGCTTAGACATAGGCTTGGGCTTAGACTTAAGTTTAAGTTTAGGCATAAGCCTAAGCCTAAGCTTAAGCTTAAGCTTAAGCCTAGGCTTAAGCTTACAATGTTAGGCTTGGGCTTAGGCCTAAGCTTAAGTTTAAGCCTAGGCCTAAGATTAAGCCTAAGCCTAAACTCAAGCCTAAGCCTAAGCTTAGGCTTAGGCCTAGGCTTAAGCTTAGACATAGGCTTGGGCTTAGGCCTAAGCCTTAGGTAACATGTATAAACAATTGCAAATTTAGACATAAATATCGCGACAATGTTAGCTATTCCGAATTTGCTTTAAAGACAAAAAATATGCCATTTCCCTTTTTTCATAATATAGCAACCCTTTTTCAAATGGTGGTTGTTAAATTTTTCTATACCTCTAGTTTCCTCATCATAGCATAAGCTCATTCTTTCTTCTTTATGTTCAACTGGTGAGCTGCAATTCGTCTCCAAATAAGCTAAATCTTGAGAAGAGATCATAGAAATTTTGAGCTGCTCAAAATTCTTTCCTTCAACCTCCGAGAAGCCATATGAGCTGCTTATATAACTCAAAAGGTACTAAAAATTAGATCAGGGCGATCAAATGAACACAAACACCGATGTTACTGAAAAAATTCTGTTTTTATTTAAAAAAATCATTACGACTTTCAATGACCGAATCGATAGAGATGGTGGGCCTTGGCGTCGTACCGATTTCTTCAAAAAACGGATGTTCCTCTGGTTGCCGCCACTTAATGTTGGCTAAACCCGGCAAAAAAATTTTTCCCGGAAATTACCCCATTCAGGGGTAATTTTATGCGAAAAATCGATTGCGCACACTCTCGCAACCTGAAAACCGCAGAAAAATGGTGAAAATTCGATTTTCTCGAGAAATGAACAAATATCCCCTCATGCATCCCTCCGTGGTCGCTAACATTTTCCATTTCTCGAGAAAATCGAATTTTCACCATTTTTCTGCGGTTTTCAGGTTGCGAGAGTGCGCGCAATTAATTTTTCGCATAAAAAACTCCTAAATGGGCCATTTTCGAAGGAAATAAAGAACTTTTTGCCGAGTTTGGTCAACGTTAAGTGGCGGTAACCAGAAGGAACTTGCTTCGAATGTTCTTCAACAAAATCGGTGTTTGTGACCATTTGATCGCCTAGCACTACTACAAATTTGTATAAAAATCATTATATACCTTTCTAGAATGTGGAAGCAATGGAGTTAATCTTTCGTACTCTTTTATATCATACTCTTTAACTCTCAAAAACATGCCGAGGTCCATACTTGGACGGAAAGTACTAAAAAAATATTTTTTAATTGATATTTAAAATTTTTTTAAACTTTTTCACAAAATTTTCTCCAATCAACATAGCAGCTTTGTAATTTCGAGAATTGATTTCTTGCACTCCATCGGAAATTAACAAATGATTTCTTCCAAGTTCTCCAAAATAGGGTAATTTTATTGGGTCGAAGTGCTGGGGTTGAGGATCAATGAATGCGATAAAGATACAAGCGGTCGTGGGGTCTTGAGTTATATAACGACTTGAGGATAATTCTTTGTACAAATTCTGTAGATGAGGGGAAAGTTGAACAAGAGTCGTTGGTTGATAAATAAAGACCCGAAATAAAGTGGAAATTGAGCAGCGGCTAAAAGTTTAGTGAATGGCTAAAATCGTTTCATTGCAAATTTTTTTATAAAATGACATTGTAGCAGTTTTTTATAGCTAAATAAGACGAACAAAATGACACCAAAATTATCCAACTTGAAAATTGTTTTGGGTTATTGAAGCGAAAATTCTGATTCATGTTTTCGTTTCAATAACCCAAAACAATGTTCAAATTGGATAATTTTGGTATCATTTTGTTCGTCTCATTTAACTATAAAAAGCTGCTTCAATGTTCATCTTATGAAAATTTAAAAAATTGATGCAAAATCGATTTTTCGCAAAAAAATTCAAAAAAGTTTGTGTACTACAACAAAGAGCTTGTAACAAATTCAAAATTTCAAACTCAATTATCTCGAAAACTACAACGATTCAGAACATGATGTAAAAACAAAAAATGCTCCATTTTTCATTAACTTTCCGAATATCAGCAAAAATGGCAACTTTTTTCTCACTAGATTGGTCCTTTAACAGCTCCGTATGCGCGAAAATTTTCAAATAAAATTCAAAAACTTTCACTTTTTTATCATCATCAATTCGAAAACTCTTTTTTATACATAAAGTTAAAAAAATTTTTTACCTAAAATCAATACTGTCTTCGAGATTGTTGAACACAACATTTTCTATATTACTATTTGTTGGCCTGATAGGAAGACTTTGTGGTAATAAAGGTTGATTCGGCAACGACAATCTAACATTCCTCCTGTCTTGTAATTCTTTTTGAAGCAAGCGCAACTCTTCGATTTGAAGCTCGAGTAGACGTAGTTCGTCTCCTGAAAAGTTTCCACTTTAAAAATGTGACTTTGAAAAAATTCATGCTTTTATTCGGTATTTCCTTCGTGATGGTTTCCAATTCCTTGTTTGCCTCTGATAGCTTTCTAGCAACATCCAAGTGCTCTTTTTTGACGGATGCAAAAATCCGTTCTTGTTCAGCAGCACGTTCCTTGGGTCCTCCCCATTTCCATTTTGGTTGGCAGGAATGGTCGGATGGCTCGTTGAACCTAAAATTTTCCTACTACAGGGTGTCCTAGTGTTGCTCAAACGGTAAAAAAATCGGTAAAGTTGACCGAGTTTACGCAAAATTGATCACAATTTCGATCAACTTTACGAGCTTCGGTCAACTTTTTCGAAACTCTGTAACGTTGATCGAAGCAATGAAAAAAGCGACGCGCATTTTTGGGAATGAAATTGGAAATATTTTGTCTTTTTTTACCTCAAATTTCGTGTGTACGTGTACTACACGCACACGTTCATTCATGTACGTGTATTACACGTAAACGTTCATGTTTACATGGACGTGTAATACACGTAAACGTACACGAAAACCGTACACGTCCTATTTTATATAAACACGAGCACGTTCATTTCGTGTACTACACGTACATAAATGAACGTGTGAGTGTAGTACACGAAATGAATGTGCCCTACACGTTCATACAAAATTGAACGTGTACGTTTACGTGTATTACACGTACACGTTTATGTAAAAATGAAAGTGTACGTGTAGTACACGTACATGAATGAACGTGTACACATGTACACGTTCTTTTCTATATGAACGTGTACTACATATAACATGTACGTGTAGTACACGTTCATTTTTACATGAACGTGAACATGTAATACACGTACACGAAACCCGTACACGTTCATATCACTAGTGTCCATGTTGGTTGCTCAGCTCTGCAAAACAAAATTTTACTTGAGTCGTATGAAGTTGTAGGCGTAGCTATCATCAGAATCATTCGCAAAGAATGGCAAAATATACGCAAAAAATGAAAACAGCAATAACAATAAAATTATAACCAGCAAAATACTACGAGAGCTTCGAAATTTTGCCAAAAAATAATTTCTTCTCTCATGAAATGGTGATTCATTACGATTCATCACATTGGTAATATTTTGGCGTCACAAATCTAAATTGCAATTTGAAAATTTTCAAAAATAGAGCATAGACAAGTTGGAAATTGAATGAAATAACTCAATTTTATGTAAAAGAAGGAAGATGGAATATATTTTCGTCGGTCGGTCGGTCATATTTAAATGACACAAAATGACCACTTGGGGTTTCGAACGACAGAATTTGTTGATTGAACAAGCGGAGCGCCGTTTGGGCATTCATTACATTTTGCCAAAAAATATACATATATCTCATCGCACTACAAACTACAAAATGTGTCATACGCTTTTTTTTCTCCATCCTATATACATAATGTGTATAGGAAAAAAATTTGTCAAAATTAAAATACAGTCAACCCTCGATATAACAATCCCCTGACTAAAGTTTACTAGGAGCTATTCCCCTGGAGAGACGTAATCAATAGGATTCCAAAAACTGATACTTTTTTGTCCAAAAATCGAAAACAATTTTTAGCAAACTTTGAGTTGAATTTCTAGAAAGATTCGTTCAAAATCTCTTTTACCAGAGTTGTAGAGCTTGATTTCTTCTACAATTTTCTTAAAGGTTACTTTTGATGAAACTTGATAGAAAAACGAGAAAATCGCGCGAAAAAGTAATAACTCTTGAAAAATTTTGTGACATAAAGCTCTGTTTTCTTTAAAAAAGGTGTTTTAAGAATATATTATGCAACTTTAAGTTGATCATTCCAAACCAAGTTTAAAAAACTGATATTTAACAACTTTTGAATCGACATAAAATTTAAAACGATAAATAACTTTATTCAAAACAAAACATTGACAATCAATTACAAGCTCTTGCGTGTACTTGGGCATTCAAAATGAATGATATGAAAGTGATTGTTTGCCGTATTATGAGTTCCAACGATTCGGATGTATTGCACAGTTTGTCGCTTAAATTTTATGTGTTGCCAAGCTCTAAAATCTTTATTTGGATTGTGGCAGTGGCGTAGCCAGGATTCAAGAATGGAGGGGGGGGGAATCTTTTCAAAAAATTTTTTTACCTTCGCTCCCTCTTATGTTTTTTTCGAAAATTTGGGCAAAAACATAGGTGGAGACCAAGGCAATTTTTCGAGTTTTTAAAAAAATTTCAAAAATCAGTTTAATCCCCTGTTTTTCGAGCCAAAAGGTGCGAAAATTTTCTGCTGAAAAACACTCATTTTTAAGCGGAAAACGCTCTTTTGTTGTAATCATTGAGTTAACGCAAAAACCAGCNAGCCAAAAGGTGCGAAAATTTTCTGCTGAAAAACACTCATTTTTAAGCGGAAAACGCTCTTTTGTTGTAATCATTGAGTTAACGCAAAAACCAGCGATTCAGGCGAAAATTTTTTTGAAAAATGCTCTTTTATATGCTGAAAATGATCAGAAAATAGCTAATTTTTTTAAAAAAAGCTAAAAAATGTCAAATTTTGGGATTTTTTGTTGAAAAATGGAAAAATTGGACAGTTTTGGTGAAAAACTTTAGTTGAAAAATACAGCGCAAAAATTTTTTGAGAAATACTTGTTTTTAAGCTGAAAATGCTCAGAAAATTACAATTTTCGTAGAAAAAATGGAAAATTTAAGACCTTTTGGTGAAAAATAGGAAATTTTGGTGAAAAATCATAATGGGGGACCATGATTTTTAAAAAATTTGGGAAAAAACATAAGGGGAAGCATTAGAGAAAAATTTTCATTTTCCCAGGAATGGGGGGGGGGGGAATCACCCCGGGCCCTCCCCCCCCCTCCTAGCTACGCCACTGAATTGGAGTTTACTTTTGGTCTTTGTTATCGCAAATTTTATTCTTGTCCAATGTATTAAAATCATCCGAAACTTCTACATAGTATGAATAAGATCGATCGCCTCCATTCCATAACAAGAAGCTAAAATAGAATATTGGAATTCAGAGATTTTAGTAGCAGTATATGGGGAACCCAAGGTAGCTACCCTCCCCATGCAGTTCCATTCTATGTTTTGGTCATTTTCGGACCGGAACAACAACTTTTTCATGTAGGTTTTTAAAAAATAAATAAATAGTCTACAATATTTCAAAAAAATCGTTTGTTCTAAAATTTCTTCAAATTTTGAATTCTTTAGGACATTTTCAACGATATTTTTAAATAAAACAAATAAATTTATAAAACCTCAAATTTGAGTCAAAATTCGTTATTTTTGATCCAAAAATTCAATTAAAATCAACATTTTGGCTTAAAATTTCATAAACTGCCATTTTTTAGCTTAAAAATCTAGATTTACCTCAATGAATTAATGAAGTAGATTTTATCTAATTGTATGGTTATAGATCCATCTTTTTCATTTGGAGATATTCCAATTTTATGGCTAACATATCTTTCCGTAGTTAGATTGCCATCAAATAAAATCATTAAGTCATCTGTTTTCGGATAAGCAGAACCATTGATAATCTCAGCCCCAAATTCGAATTTTGCCACATTTTCGAAGGCGATTTCTATATCAGCGTATCAAAAAATTAACTAAATCCTACTTGCTCGATGTTTTAATGCGCCGGGTTTCTGCTGCAAGTTAATAGACTCTATAATTTCTTCTGGAGCATAGAATTTGGAATTCCAAACTTCATCAACCAAGATTTTGTAATCTATCAATGATAAACGGATATTTTTTAATAAAGTCGGAATTTTGGTCTCCTAAAAAATTACTATGAACTTAAAGGGGATGTCGATTGCGGCCCTATCTCTGAAAAAACAAGTTATAAAAAAATTTTGATGACCCTCTAAATTTTTTGAGCAAAAATTCGATTTTTGAGTAAAATTCAATTTTTGAAAAAAGCCCAAACCCCAAGTATCAAAAATCAGCCAATTTGGAGAAAAAAAATTTTTTTCGAAGATAGAGCTGTAATCGACACCCCCTTTAATAAAAACATACTTCGAGGTTATTATGCTCTACCCAACGGACTACAGCTTTAAAGATATCGAATTCTTCTGCGGTTAAAGTATCTCTTTCAATAATTTCAATTAAATCCTTATATGGCAAATTTAAAAATCCCTAAAATAAAACGAATAAAGAAATTTATACACAAATACCTGAGTATCAAAGCATTCTTCAGGGTAATAATCGATCACTTTAAGTGCTTCTTCTTTTAACTCACGTTGGTTATACAAAGTTGCAGCAGTAAAAATTTCACACGCATTATCATCGCTTATGAAAGTCTAGAATTATTAAAAGTTGATAGAAATTTGGGAGCTACTGAACTTAGGGGGGGGACACTTAACGTTACCCCCAAGACCGAAGTCAAAAGCGCCGAAATTTTTACAGAAACACAACCCCTAGGGGTAAAAATTAACACGGAACACGCTGGTGCCATTATTTTCAAAATCTTCGAAAACCTATGAATTTTCGCAAATTTTAAATAAAACAACTTATTTTGACGTTTATCGAAGGTTTTCGAAGATCTTGGTTTGAAATAATGGCACCAGTGTGTTTCGCGTCAATTTTATCCTGTAGGGGGTGTGTTTCGGTAAAAATTTCGGCGCTTTTTACTTCGACCTTGAGCAGGCACGTAGCCAGGGTTTTCTGACGGGGAGGCAATGACTCAAAGTCCAAGATCCACGGGTTAATTTTGGTAAAAAATTATAATGGGGAACCATTAAAATTTTTTCAAAATATTTAGACAAAAACAGCAGGGGGTACCCTTATGATTTTTTTTCAAAATTTTTCCTGACGAGGGAGACAATTGCCCAGATTGTCCCCCCCCCCTTCGCTACGTGCCTGGTCTTGTTGGGGGTCAATTTAAATGCCCCCAAGTTCAGTAGCTCCGAAATTTGTACCTTCAAAAAGACCGAGATCTCTTCGACAACTTCTACAAATGCATATTTATCCGCCATTCCCAAAACATCAAGCATTAAATCTATCTGATTAGCTTCGAAATGCATTTTTCCAGAATAGGCATATTTTAGCAATACTTTGAACGGTTCAATAGAAGTCTCATTTAGTTTAATCTGGTTTTCGCTTCGTTCACGAAGTTCTCCATAAAATATAGCCCTAAAATTTATTCAATTTTGGTCCAAATATTCCAAAAACTACTTCTCCGCCAAGTAACAGATTTTTGAGAAATTTTTTCGCAAAAATGAAGAGGAAATCTAGCTCTACAACACCAACATTTTACTCATTAAAAAAAAGCAAAATTTGCAAAATCGGAGACCTTGGTATTATAGAGCTAGATTTTTTCTTCATTTTTGCGAAAAAATTTCTCAACCATCTGTTAACTTGGCGGAGGAGTAGTATTTTGAAAATTATTCAAAAAATTTTTTTCAAAGTCCTGAGCTCGTAATTTCCCAAAAACAACCTATATCTTACCGAAAAAATTGGCTTCTAGCAGCCAGGAGAAACTTATGTGCAGGAATTTCAACATTGTCGACAATTAATTTGACATCGCTCAGGTTTTCGTTGTTGTAAAATACAGCAATACTATCAGATAACTGCTCTACACAATCAATATCAAGTGCTAAAATTTATTGCGGGATTTGCGGGGAGGAATCCCGCTCCGTAAACCCCGCCCGCACATTTTTGAAAATCCCGCAACCCCGCCCCGCAAATTGAATAACCCCGCAATGACTTTGTTTTTGGCAAAATCAACCGTTTTTAATTGATTTTTTCATTGACATTTGACCAATTTTAAACAAAATTTATAATTTTCGGATCATTTTTTGCTTAAAAACTCTTGTTTATTCTACAAAAATTTTTATCATCTATCAACGCATGGAAAAAACTAGCGATTTTATACATTATAAATGCATTTATTGTCTTAACCAATTTTTTATCAACAAAATTTAACCTTTTTAACTCCGCAAAAAACCTCGAGGGATCCCGCCCGCAAGCTTTTAAAAACCCCGCAATCCCACCCGCAAAAATTTTTTTTGAAAAAATTCCTCCCCACAACCCCGCCCGCAGGCCAACGCGCAGCCCTACTTCTTACCTTCATCCATATTAATAAAATCGACCGACATTTAAGAATTCTAAAAATTGTTTAAAAATTAGAGTTACACTCGACTCTCGCTTTAAGTCCCCCTCCTCAAGGGAGGTCGTTAAAAAGCTAAATTTCGTAGCAATCGAATGACACCAAAATCATGCCATCACTCTTTCTGGTTGCTGAGATATAGTCAACTCTCGCCTTAAAGAGTATTTTTTACGGCCTAATCTCCGACAAATTTTTTCCTAATGTTTTTGTTGCAAAATGACATGTCTAGGGGTAATTTTATGCGAAAAATCAATTGCGCACATTCCCAAAGCGTGAAAACCTTCGTTTGACCCTTAAAAATTGAAAAATACGTATTTTTATAGTATACAGGTTGTTTTTTTTTATTGCTCCCACATTTCAAAAATTCGCAAAAAAATCGAAAATAAATTTTTTTTTCAATAATTTTGTTTTCTAAAAAAAATCCGGTGATTAGGGCGTTCGATTGAGCTATCGAGCGATGGAAACGGATTTAAACTCGATTTTTGGCACATTTTTGAAATGTGGGAGCAATCAAAAAATAATCTGTATACAGGGGAGCGCAGAAATCCTGACATGGGATGCAAAAAGTCTTGTCCATGTGTGCAAAAAGTCCTGGCATAAGATGGCGCGAAATACTGACATAACGTGCAAAAAGTGGAACTTATTCACTTCGCCCTCCCTCCAAATGGGCAATGGCACATTTCCCAAGTGGACATTTCCCAAGCAGACGTTTCCCAAGTGAAGTGGACTTTTCCCAAGCGGACATTTCCCAAGTGAAGTGGTTTTCCTAAGTAAAAGTGGACGTTTCCCAAGTGAAGTGGACATTTCCCAAGTCATTTTTTTACTTGTGATTTTTTTTTTCATTTGTTTACTTGGGAAACGTCCGCTTGGGAAATGTCTTCCTTGCATTTTTTTACTTGGAAAATGTCGCTTGGGAAATGTCTACTTGGGAAATGTACCATTGCCCCCAAATGTTTGTATCTATGCGAATTTGGGGGGGGGTTTGACCTCAAAACATGGGTTTTGAGGTAAAAAAATGTTCAAAAAACGGTCAAGGAAATTTTTTTGGATTTTTTGAGTGTTTTTTGGATTTTTCAGCCAAAATTATTCCTAGAAAGGTCATTCTTAAAAAATTTTCTTAAACAAATAACGTGAAGTGTACTGCACGACTTGGGAGGGGGCGAACTGCATCGATCAGTGCAGTTCGGATCGATGCAGTTCTCTTGATATAAACGGCTAAAGTGCAGTTCGTGTTACCCTCTTGGATTTGTTCCAAAATGGTGTTATTTGAGAGATCTAATGTAAAGGAGTGTTATAGCGTTAAAAAAAATTGTAAGACTAAGACTAGGCCTAAGTCTATCGAATCAGATTCGCTCGGGCGGATCTGAATGATTCAGATTCGCCCGGGCGGATCTGATATATTCAGATTCGCCCGAAACATATATATATGGATTTTGTATTATTCCTTTTGAATTAGAATTTTGCTTTTTTTCGGGGTCATTGCTTTTTTCAATCTGATACTTTTTTTCGGAAATTTCATATGGCAATCCTGGTAACATTATTTCGTTTCTAGAACATCGTTCCGGCATGCATTTGGTTTTACGTGCCCCATTAAGGAGTTAAGATTAAGTTATTAAAGGTTCTAAAATAGCAAAGCTCTGGAACAGACTATGCTATAAAAACATGTAAAACTTGTACATCTTCTTTCATAACGTATTTCTTAATCTTTTGTATCTTCATAAAGGAATTTTTATTGAGTTTTTAAATTTAACCCCGACAATATGATATCACATAGTTAGGCTTCTTTTAGAACAATAGAATAACAGGTTTCTTTACAATAAGCATAAAATGCTCCTTTGATATTCATTTTATATTTGTCATTTATTAAAATCAACCTCCATCAAACACCTTCAGATGAATTCTAAGTCTTAGACTAATCAAATGATTATTGTTGCTCTATAATTAAAGCTGTCTTTTGACAATTAGTGTGATCTTTGGGGCTATCAAAATATTTGTTGAGAAATTAAAAAAGCGGAGCAAAAAAGACTTTTCTGTAATTTGTTGACATTGTGTCGCTGGCTTGAAGTACATGCGGTATTTTCTGGTACGTTCAATTTGCATATATTTTTACATAATCTTATATTTACTTTATTGTACAGGGTGGGCCAAACAAAGTGAATTTTTGTGATTTTTTGGGGCCCGAAAATTTATTTTTCTAATGGTAATTTTATGTTTCTTGGAGTAATTTTATGTGGGGAATCGATTGTGCGCTTTCCCGAATCCTGAAAATGCTTTCCTGGGCCTGATTCAGGGAAAAAATTGGGTTTTTGAAATTGCGAAAAACGACGAATTTCGCTTCATCACCCAATTTTTCCCTGAATCAGGGAAGCATTCTCAGGGTTTGGGAATGCGCACAACTGATTCCCCGCATAAAATTACTCCTAGAGGGGTCATTTTTACATGTATGCATGCATTCAAAAAGAACTTGATCTATAAATAAAACTTTTTAGACTCTAAATTGGGCTGTGCAACTCATTGTTCTCGAGTCATGTGTGGCTTTGGTGAATTGCCGCCATCACCACAAGCGGCATCAGGCTGAACCAAAAGATGAATGTTTTTATCAGAAGTCAAGCATAGATTTCCATCAGAGTCTGGCAGATTGGGTGCATAAAAAGAATTCTTCAAACTATTCACCTATCTTGCCATATCAGCAAGAATTGTTTGAACTCGAAGTAAAAAATTTACTTCTGAGGGCAGTGACGACACTAGGATTTTATTTTGGGGTGTTAGTCTTAACTTTCAGCATTTTGCTTAAATTTTGACATCCTTATGATTTTTTTGGCTTTGGCTGGATTTTTTTTCATTAAAAAAAATTTTTTTTGCCGGTTGTGCTCCCCCTAGTGTTACCAATGTCTGAGGGAGTAATTTTGATTTTTTATAGGCAGAAGATTTTCATGATGGTATACAACTAACCTCAGGCATATCATGCCATTCCAAAAAGAACAAAATTATCACCGGTGACATGCCACTTGCAGAGAAGGCATTATGCCCATTTGAATATTCACTCAATTACAATCCTAGGGTAAAATCAACAATAAAAATCATACATAAAGCACATTTCCAAAAAAGTCAACCCCTCTCCCCCTCAATACAGTCGACTCTCCATATAGTGACACCCCTAGGGGTGACTTTATCGAGGCCAAAACTCAGCAGAAAAAAGATTTTTCAATAATTTTTTATACAAAATATTCCTCATATAATTTTAGCTATCCAAAAAATGGTCGCTCGAACAAATCCGATTTAACTTCGAGTTTGGCGAATTCACTATATCAAATTGGAGGGGGTGTCACTATATGGAGAGTCGACTGTATCTCAAATTTCTTTGGAGAAATCCAAATTTTTTCCTGGCATACCGTATTTACTCTAAAAAGGCCCCAGGGACTTTTTAGAGACTCCTTTTTGGAGCTATTACGAGTGGGAGGGGAGAATTTTTTAGAGATTTTTGAGCTATTTGGGAACGGGGATAAACCAACCCCCCCCCCCGGAGGGGTGTTGGTTTACCGAGCGCCAACTGTACTTTTTGACAGACCCATCCCCATTCGGAAACATAATTTATAGATGACCTCTAGGTAAAAAATCAAATTTTTGTTTAGCGTATCCCTGCGGCTTTAACAGAAGTTAAGTGTTCTTGCCAAAAGCCATCAGCTAGATATATGAGAAGTCATATAGCAGATTGCAAACCACTCTTTTACAATGTTCGTGTGTTGTTGTTTGATGAAGAATGCAACTCTTTTAAAGAACACGTAGAAACAGTGTCTATGGCATGCATTCCGGTTCTTCGGGTTAGTTTTCTTGTCCACACGGGCTAGGATATCTGGATTTGTCCAATTTCCCCCGGGCCCGGATAAATCCGGATATTTCCCAACCCTGATTGGACCTATACTTTCTAAGAAAGAATAATAGTTTTTTCGTTTAGGCCCTTCGTGATATCGATAACGATCGAAATCTCCTTACAGTAATCAAAGCTGAGGTACCACAATGATAGAGTTGACGCCTTGATAAAAAACTAATTTCTATATTTTGTAAACAACAGAATAAAATAAATAGATTGTTATAAATAGATTGAATAAATAGATTGTTCTTCAATTTTATGCTTTGATCTCATTAGGGATCGTTCACATATCACGTGATCAGGTTGAGGGGGAAGGTGGGGGTAGCTGAAATGATCACGGTGGGAGGGGGGGGAGGTCAGACCATTGATCACGTGATCAGGCATATAGCGAGGGGTAATCCTCCCACGAAATCGAAAAAGATGAAAATTTTTCTTCATGGTCCCCCTTATGTTTTTGGCCAAAATTTTTGAACAATTTATAATAAAAAAATTGCCAAAATCGAAAAAAATAGATCAAAATCGAAAAATATTGGTCAAAATCGAAAAAAAGGCAGGGTTGCCGCCACATTGCCATCATTTTGATAAATTTTTCTTCATTTTGTCATACTTTTGAAACTCACCTGCCATCATCATTTGCGAAAAGTCATGTGGCAGCCCTGAAGTTCGGACTGAAGATGGTATGGAAGAATTGTATGAACTTTGGAATGTGTTACACAAATCAGAGGCGAATTAGAGAACAACGTCAATACTCGGGACTACTCGGGCGTCGACAATCAATTAGTAATAGGTTTGTTTTTTAGATGTGTAGAGTCTGTTAAAGGGCCAGTCCAGTAAGTTAAAACCATATGAAAAAATGATATATTCGGAAAGGTCATGAAAAATGGAGCAGTTTTTGTTTTTACGGCATGTTCTGAATCGTTGTAGTTTTCGAGATAATTGCGTTTGAATTTGCTACAAGCTCTTCGTTGTAATACACAAACTTTTTTGAATTTTTAAATCGATTTTTTAAATTTTCATAAATGAATATTGTAGCAATTTTTTATAGCTAAATGAGACGAACAAAATGACACCAAAATTATCCAATTTGAACATTG
>OZJO01000428.1:0-13181 GCA_900406225.1 Acrobeloides nanus | reverse complement strand
ATCAAACCATCCATGACATCTATTACCGGAGTTTCATTACCAAATCATCCATTACCGACCATCTAGGCCTGTAATAGATGATGAAAGGCCGGTAAAAGATAGTTTGGTAATGGATGGTTCGATATGAAAGGCCGGTAATAAAAGGCAGGTAATGAAAGGTCGTAATGTAATGGTAAATGGTAATAGAAGACCTAGTGCCTTCAGCAAATTAGTAGAAGAGTTTACTTTTTCTTGAGCCCATTCGAGCCACCCAATCTTGGTTTCAACACAATTGATCAAAATTAACCCATCCACCTTGTCTGGATTTTTAACCTAGAAATTTAAAAAGATGGAAAAAAGTCGGAGATTGATACCGCATATCGAAGCATCAAATGGGCTCCAGCTCCTACTCCAAGCCCAACAAAACTTTTTACGCTAAAATTTTAAATATTCAATTAGAGATTAATGAAAATTTACTCGTAATATTTGACGATCTCTTCGATCATTAAAACCAGTTCGTCGTATGTCGGATAACGATAGCTAAATCAAATTTTTTTTAAACACAATTTCTGTAAGAATCGACCTTTGATTTAAGGTCGAGGATACACTTTTTGTGATGGAAAATTTTTTTTCGAAAATAGGTTTACCCTAGGACTATGCTGAACCCAAAAATCAAAGATTTTTAAAAACTTAAAAAACAATGTTCCAAAATACCAAAAAATATTTAAAACAAATTGAATAAAAATTATAAAAAAGCAAAAAATTTGTGTGCCGACCGGAGTCGAACTCAGAATCGTTTGGCTCACAAACGAGACAGTTCGCATTATACCACAGAGATTCCTGATTTAGTGATTACAAATCTAGTTGATATAGAAGGCGATAAAAATTTTCTGGGTTTAAACGCCTCTACAGCTAGATGTAAAAGCGATTGGAGTGAACCACTATGCACGTATATGTTACTTAGGTGGGTCTATGTATTGTGATACTTTTTACCAAAAAATCGATTTCGCACATTGTAAAGATCCCTTGTAAGTGAAATTTTGGAGATTTTCCCCCTGGAGAGACACAATCAACAGAATTCCAAAAACTGGTATTTTTTTAAGTAATTTTATGGAAAAATATCCTCTAAGGGTTTAGGCCTAAATTTAAGCTTAGGCTTAAGTCTAGGACTAAGCTCAAGGCTAAGCCTAAGGTTAAACCTAAGCCTAAGCTTAAGCCTAAGATTAAACCTAAGCCTAAGGTTAAGCCTAAGCTTAAGTCTAGGCCTAAGCCCAAGCCTAGGTCTAAGCCTAAAGTTAAGCCTAAGCTTAAGCCTAAGCCTAGGCTTAAGCCTTTAGAAGATATTTTTCCATAAAATTACTTCAAAAAAGTAGCAGTTTTTGGAATCCTGTTAATTGCATCTCCCCAGGGGGAAGAGCTTCGGAATTTTCTTACCCAGTGGGAAATTCATTAGCCATAAGTTCTTGACCTGGTGCATTTATATTGTAAACACAAAATCCCGTGCCAAAAAGATCGCCAGTATCGTTTATAAAAAAGTTGTTGAAATTGTCTTGTGCTTAAAAACATTTTTGTTTAAAAAATCTTCTTAAATAAAGCGTGTAATGTGTGTGTTGTTCGGACTAATTTTTGCAAATCGCATCCAAACAAAAGTTGCTCGGGAGGTTGAGAGAAAACGATTGACATCGAAACACAAAACTTTTTCGAATTTTTACCCCTTGGAGGACCAAGCTAAAAAAATCTAACATCAAAAATTGCTCTAAATCGACTAATATTTTGCACCTGGGGATTTTCAACTATGGGAAACAGATGGTGATAATATTTTTGAACAAAATTTGTTTAAAAATTGGAAAATTAGGGGGTTACCCCCTAAAAATTGAAAATATACGAATTTCAAAAAAGGGAATAAACTCACACCCGGAGGCGCTCGAGAGCGCCCGGAGGTGCTCTAGAGTGCGCCGTAGGCGCTCAGTCTCCAGTTTATAATTTAAAAAATATATACCATTCAAGCCAATGTCGTGAAAAGTAAAAATTGGATACTTTTTCTTATTTCCATAGACATTCACCAAGACGTGTCCGTATGCCGTAAGAATTGTTTCCTAAAGTTTTATAATAAAAAATACAAAAATTTAGTTGCAACAAAAAATTCAATTTTTTACCTCTGATTCGAACATTATAAAATTAGTTCACCCAAAAAATAACGAATTTGAACAGAATGAAAGGCAAATATGTTATTGAGGGCTAAAATAGAGTGCGATAAAAACATAAACAAAAACATTCACCTAGGCTTGTTTATGTGAAAGAGAAGCATTTGGACTTCCTGTGTACGTTTTCTAGAGTGGTAAAAACATGGAACAAATAAAGGAATAAGATCAAGGTACAAAATAAGAGAAAAATACGTACAATCAAACCTCTAATAGTGACCCCTTCGGGAGGGGTCACTATTGAGAGATTTTTTAAAGGGAGCGTAACATTTATAGTCTATTCTCAAAAAATCGAAAAAATTTTCCGATTTTCTTCTAAAAACCAACAACGTGAATAGAAAGCGATTTTTTTCATCGCTTTTCAACAATTGGCCAAAAATGTCAACAATTGGCAAAAATGATATTTTTGACCAAAAAATCGCCAATTTGGGTAAAAAAACAGCAAAATTTTGATGAATTTTGGTCAATAAATTCAGAAAAAGCTTTTCCCAAAAAAATAAATATGCAAATTTCGCGACCCTCCGGGGTCGCTATTGAAAGATTTGACTGTATTTGAAAAAGAAATTTTTTATCTCTTGACAAGACTCATCATAACAGGGTCAAAAACTTTTTCATTTTATGAAGTTAGTTGCGGCAACATATGACAAAGATTCAAGTAAAAATATTTATTGAAACGAAAACTTCTATGAGATCAATATACCATTATGTAATGCAGCTCACTAGTTTTCCAATGGTACCTTGATCAAGCCATAAAACCTTTCCTACGCGATGCTGGAGTTGATAAAAGGCAAATTCGGGTTGTCCATGTTCAGAAGCTCTGCTACTTATCTAGAGGAATAAATTTTTCAAAAATTTATACATTTTGTTCCCCATGCTTGAAAATATTATTTCTACCAAAATCCGTGCTCAGCCTTTCGAGTGTTAACAAGATTCGCATAAACATAAACAAGGAAGTCGACACACAAATAAGGAAGTATTGATTGACATAAACAATATTGGTTCGTCTTTCATTCTGTCATAAACAAGAAACTAGAACGAACCGAATGCACGATGCACAGGAGATATTTAGTACACATGTTTATACGAGAGACAACAATGAAAACAAAAACTAATTTTTGCCTTAAAAGTTCATAAATATATTTATATTAAAAGAAATGGTCAAAAAACACAATCGAAATTTGTATTTATTCCCTATACTTCATTCAGTTTTCTTGCTTTAGAAATCAAGGGTTGATTTTAAAGGTGGGGTGAAATTCTTAGCAGGGTTCTAGGAATCTCCACAACGATCGATTTTCTCCACTTTCCCATGATTAAAAACAAAAAATTCCTTCATATTCAAGTTCCCTATATCAAAAAACCCCCTTAGATACAAAAAATCAGCTGGAAAAATGTTTAAAATTCGATTTTTTTTAACTTCTTGATCCCCCTTCAGAAAAAATACTGTAATGGGGATCAAGGGGTTAAAAAAAATCGAATTTTAAAATTTTTTCCAGCTAATTTTTTTGTATCCAGGGGTTTTTCGATATGGAGAACTCGAATATGAAGGAATTTTTTGTTTTTGATCACGGGAAAGTGAAAAAAATGACCGTTGTGAAAGTTCCATTTTGAAAATTCCGTTGTGAAAGCTTCTAGAGCCCTTAGCAGGATCTCCAAACGTCAATTTTTGGCAAAAATCAATTTTTTAACCATCTAAATAAATTTTTCGGAAAAAGTGATGTTCTACAAAATTATTCCCCGTAAAATTCTGAACAACTTTGTAGAACATCACTTTTTCCGAAAAATTCATTTAGGGGGTTAAAAAATTGATTTTTATCCAAAATTGATGTCCAGAGATCCTGATATGAATTTCATCCCTCCTTTCAAAATCTAACAGTAAACATTCAGATGCGTGCTTCTTCGATTTTACTTGAAAATTTTTAGTCACTTTTTAATCGTTAAACTCGATTTTTGAAATGTGGAAGCAAAAATAACCTGTATATCATTCAAATTTAGCCATGCCAGCTTTTGATCGTTTAAGCCCAAGTTTTATCAAGCATTTTCTTGGCCGTATAAAGAGTCCGAAAAATTTTCTCCCACCTAACATAACCGAAAGTGATGGTGTTTTATCAATAATGCGTCCACTAAATGCAGAACCGATTAAAGAACAAGTGTTCCTGGATGACTATCATCGTAAAGGTAGATTTTTATCAAATTTCGAATTCATCAACATTGGATAGAAATATCCCCAAATCATAACTGTACAAGGAGGGGGAAGGAACTGGCGCCCTAAATACGACTTGGTCGCATGAGACCCCCCATAACCATTTCTTAAACCAACCCCAAATACGAAGTGGGTCCATATAGTGATACCCCCCCCCTTCAATTCGATTAGCGATCCCTGTATAGCTTTTTTGATGCATCCCTGCGTGGTCGTATAACGGAAAAATCAGAATTAGTACTAATCCTTATTTTCCCGCCATACGACCACACAGGGATGCACAAAAAACTATACAGGGGTCATTAATCGAATTGAAGGGGGTGTCACTATATGGAGAGTCGATTTTATTAAAAATTTTCGGCAAAAAGACGAATTGGGAGGATACAGTACCCCCTATCAAAATTTTGTCTACGCCCTGTGTCCCCAACTCTTCATAGCTTTCGTATAACTTATGATTTTGACTAACATTGTAAATTTAGAAATGGTGAATTATGGATTTGAAATTGCGCCAACTCCTATTAGATTCGGGCGAGATTTTACTTCTGATATCGGTCATGAAGTCGACAAATTGCATATAAAAAATCCGGTTATTATTACTGACGAAAATGTAGTAAAGACAAGAGCGATGCAGTAAGTTAAAAAAAATTTGTTTAACACTCGTGTGCACCTTGATCATTTCAGCTTAAATCAAGACATTGTTCACGTTGAACTCGATGCTTTAAAGAGGAGAGGTGCAGATCAAGGCCCGATCTCGGTCGAAAAAATTTTTTCCTAAAATGAATTTCTAGGGGACAAATAGCAAAAAAATACCCTAAAATTGCTTGAATCAGGATCAGGAAAGCGTTTTCACGCTCTGAAAATGGTTTCAGTCGATTCCCCGCATAAAATTACCCCTAGAAAGCCATTTTAAAAAATTTTTCCGACCGAGATTGGGCCTCGATCTGCACCTCCTTTAAAAATTTTTTGAAAAAAAACTCACTTTAGGGGAGCCTAGAGCCCTATCTTTTATAAAATGTTCAATTGAAATCCTGAATCAGGGTAGAAATGTATTACAATGAAAATAAAGTTTTTTATGTTCTAAAAATGTCTTGATTGAATTTCTTATATCAAAAACGGTAGTATACAAAGTTTTCGACGCGAAAAATTGTCTTGATTTAAGCTGAAATGATCGGCAGTATCACTTTTCGTACAATTGTTTTCGTACGGCACTTTTCGTATGGTACTTTTCGTACAATTATTTTTCGTACGAACTTTTCGTACAAATACAAAGGGGGAGGGGCAAAATTACTCGCCAAGGAAGCGAAAAGTCCTCGCCAGGAGCAATTTATGCGAGGATATACCACCCCTTAAACGAGGTCTTTTGCCCCCTATCCCTTGTATTTGTACGAAAAGTACCTGTACGAAAAGTCCGTACAACAAATAATCTTACGAAAAGTACTTGTACGAAAAGTTCGTACGAAAAGTCCGCACGAAAAATAATTGTACGAAAAGTACCGTACGAAAAGTGATACTGCCAACTGATCAAGGTGCACACGAGTGTTAAATAAAAAACTAGTTGTTTAGAGAAGTAACTCAATCGTTGCTTCCAAAAGCCCATATTTCTTATGACATTTTTGATAAAGCCACTACGGAACCGACGGACAAAAGTAAATATTATATTTTTTAAAAAGACTATGGAGGTTTTAGGTCTTAAATATGCTATTGAATTTGCTCGAAATAAGAAGTATGATTGCTTCATCGCAGTCGGTGGTGATTCGGTTATGGACACTGCTCGAGTAAGGATTGAGTTGATCGAAAAGCCCTGCGACTTTTTACATGATTTTTGGACCAGAAAATTTTTTCTAAAAAGGACCCATATAGGGGTGCGGGGAATCGATTGCACGCATTCCCCGAATTTTTGAAATTTTATCAGGTGTTTGACCAATTTTAAAATTTAGATAGTCGCTTTATTCGCGAGTAACCCTCAAATGGATCTTGATGATCTTTTAAAACACCCACACGGGAGATATGTCAATTCTGAGAATCCAGTTTATCCGTTGATTTCCATTCCGACAACGTTTAGCTTAGCTAGCGAATCAGATGGTAATTTTTGATCAAATTTATCATGACACAAAAAACATTTTTATAGGTGGTTTGACCTTTAAAATTGCGGATAAAAATACCATGTGTACGATTTGTAATGAAGCTGTAAAACCATCTCTTATAATTGCTGATCCATTAAACGTTCTTTCGGTACCAAAAAATATAGCTGCCTACGGAGCACTCGACTTGTTTATTCATGCTTTAGAAGCTTTTACACTTAAAGCTTATATGCCTCATATTTCTGTAAGTGCAATTTTTGATTTTAAATATCTTGAAATTAAAAAATGATGTTATAGGGTATTCAGGAAAAAAGATGATTTTCACGATTTTTTGATGAATTTTGGACCAAATTTTTTTCTAAAAATGACCCCGCTATGGGTAATTTTATGTGGTGAATCGATTAAAGGACTAGTCGAGTAATTTACAATCATATGAAAAAATGATATATTCGGAAAGATCATGGAAACATTTTTTGTTTACGGCATGTTCTGAATCGTTGTAGTTTTCGAGATAATTGCGTTTGAAATTTTGAATTTGTTACAAGCTTTTCGTTGTAATACACAAACTTTTTTGAATTTTTAATTCGATTTTTGCATCAATTTTTAAAATTTTCATAAAATAAGCATTGTAGCAATTTTTATAGCTAAATGAGACGAACAAAATGACACCAAAATTACCCATTTTGAACATTGTTTTGGGTTATTGAAACGAAAATTCTGATTCATGTTTTCGTTTCAATAACCCAAAACAGTGTTCAAATTGGATAATTTTGGTGTCATTTTGTTCGTCTTATTTAGCTGTAAAAAATTGCTACAATGTTCATTTTATGAAAATTTAAAAATTTAATGCAAAAATTGATTTTTCCGCAAAAAATTCAAAAAAGTTTGTGTATTACAACGAAGAGCTTGTACCAAAATTCAAAATTTCAAACGCAATTATCTCGAAAACTACAACGATTCAGAACACGCCGTAAAAACAAAAAATGCTCCATTTTTCATGCTCTTTCCGAATATATCATTTTTTATATGATTATAAATTACTCGACTGGTCCTTTAACACATTTCCGAAGCTTAAAATGCTTCACTGACCCGTTTCTCGCACATAAAAAACCCTGGATATAGTCCGTATCAAGTGGGGTGGAAAAAATTTGCCCCACCATAGCAAAGTAGATAAGGAAGCCGCTTGTCCGATCTGGCAAGTTAAGCAACGTTGAGGCCGCTAGGTTCGATTCCACAAGGACAAAAATTTTGATTTTCAAAAGACTGTTATTTTATTTTTTAGAACATGCCATTTGTCACTGGAGCCGATCTTCAATCTATATTTCGAATTACAAACAGCATAAGTGATATTTGGGCTACAGAAACGCTTGAGGTGAATTTCTCGCAGTTTTTTAAATGAAATCGGGAGAAGTTCACTTTGTTGGAGTCACTTATCTTGATCCAAAAATCGAAATTTTTTTTAAATCAGTCGAAAAACATCCTATTAGGGGTTTTCTAGTTGGGAAACACATTTGTGATGTTATTTTTGCATAAAAATCTACAGAGTGGCGCAAAAAAAGTTCCAATTTACCATTTTTTCATAAATTTTGAGCCCAAAACTTATTTTCCAAAAAATGACCTTATTAGGGGTAATTCGATGCGGGGAATCGATTGCGCGTATTCCCGAAGCTTCAAAATACTTCTCTGATGCGCGCAATCGATTCCCCGCATCAAAAAATTCCAGAAACGAGTATTTTAACATAAACAACTTCAGGATGGGCCAAAAAAAGTGGATTTTTGGGGGCCCGAAAATTTATTTTTCTAAGGGTAATTTTATGTTTCTAGCGGTAATTTTATGTGGGAAATCGATTGCGCGCATTCCCGAATCCTGAAAATGTTTTCCTGCGCCTGATTCAGGGGAAAAATTGAGTTTTTGAAATTGCGAAAAACGATAAATTTCACTTCAAAAACCCAATTTTTCCCTGAATCAGGATCAGGGAAACATTTTCAGGGTTCGGGAATGCATGCAATCGATTCCCCACCCCTAGAAGAGTCATTTTTAGAACAATACATTTTCGGGTCCCAAAAAATTACAAAAATACACTTTTTTGGCCCATCTTGTGAAAAAGTTGATTTCAATTCAATACACTGACCCTGAATCAGGGGCAGGGAAGCATTTTCAGGGTTGAACTAACTTCTGAATTTAGATCATGCACAAATATTTACGGCGTGCAGTGCAAGAGCCAGAAGATGTCGAAGCAAGATCACAACTTTTAATGGCCGCTACATTTTCTGGCATGGGTTTTCGCAATCCAGCCATTCGTTTGTGTCATACGCTGTCTTATCCAATAAGGTATTTTTTTTTAATTTTAAAAATTAATGATTTTTTACTATAGAGCTCTTGGAAAATATGAAAAAGATAACCCAAAAGTTCCACATGGTTTGGCCGTAGCTGTGATGGCACCTGTAGCATTTATGTTTTCAGCATATGCTGATCCAACTCGGCATTTGGAAGCGAGCCGAATTCTTGGCCAAGATTTAGCGGTAATTTTTAAAAAATTTAAATATTGGGAAAACGAACTCCGCTCGGGTACCGTCGACCATGAGCTCTAGAACATATCTACGAGTCCTAGGGGTGATATCCTTTTCTCGGGTCGATCACCGAGGCTCGGGAATCGATCACCGAGCCTCGGTAATCGACCCGAAAATTTCAGCATAAAAAAATACAAGAAAAACAAAGACACCCTGTGATCTGGGCCCCTATATTTTAACTTAAAGGGGGCATAACATTTATAGCCTATTCTTAAAAAATCGAAAAAAAATTTCCGATTGTCTTCTAAAAACCGACTTTTTAGGGTGATTTCTAGGCAAAAAATCGATTGCACGCATTTTCGAAGCATAAAAAATTAAGTTAGACCCTGAAAATCAGGGTAGAACTGCGTTTCAACGCGAAAAAAATTTTTATCGCATTTTTTGCAAAAATCTGAAATGTCAAGTTTTTTCTGGAAAGCACCATTTCACACGTAATTTTATGCGCACATTTTCGACACGTGTAAATGACGTCTAGACATCGAAAGTGACAGTTTTTGGTTCAACAAACGAACTTTTTTCCTGAAGCAGGGTCAAGAATTCGTTTTCACACTTTGAACATGCGCGCAATCGATTCCCCGTATAAAATTAGACCCAGAAAAGTCCTTTTTAGAAAAAATTTTTTTCGCATTTTTTCGAGAGTACGCCATAAATGTTACGCCCCCATCGGTTCAGAAAAAATTTTCGCGTCGAAACGCAGTTCTACCCTGATTTTCAGGGTCAAACTTAATTTTTCATGCTTCGAAAATATGCGCGATCGAATTTCGCCTAGAAATTACCATAAAAAGTCGATTTTTAGAAGAAAATCGGAAAATTTTTTTCGACTTTTCGAGAATAGGCTATAAATGTTACGCCCCCTTTAGACTAAATGTTACGCCCCCTTTAATTTAGTATAATTCGTCGCCCCAAAAAATTGGCCATGGTCTTGCGGATATCTTGCGGAACTATTTACGATTATTCAAGATCCCGAATGGTTTATCCGAGCTTGGATTTAAATTCGAAGATTTAGCAAAGTTGGCTGAATTAGGTGTTGAAAACTTTAGAACATCTCCTTCCTCATCGAAGGAAATGGATCAAGAAATCTTACGCGAAATGTATGAATTCGCTTGGAAAATTTATTAATTTATTTTTTTATAATATCTTTTTGTTTAAATCATGTTTCTTATGCGTTTACCTATTTCGGTCTAATTTGAAAAAGGAAATAAAATACTTTTTTTATTAAAAAAAATTAAAACAAGAAAATAAGCAATTGACGTAATTGATATAAGGAGACTTTTTCGAAAAAAGAATTATAAACATCAAGCAAAACGATCAAAACTAGTTGTAGTGTTCAAAAACTACAAGAATGTTACACGGCCTTGGCATCAGCGGAAAGCATTTCTTTACCATGTACGACCCGTAGCAGAACGAGCAAGGAAAGCCGATCTTCGAAGACGACCACCACGCCATTCTACGGCATATCTTGAAGACCATTACACCTGGATCGAAGCTACAGTGCACGATCACACTTCGCGCATCGACTACAACCGTCAACCGGACGACGACTGCTCATCATGATGATTCTTCGTATGCTACTAAGCCAAGGAGTATCTCTACTGCCGATCTATTCGATTCGATCCGGAATTCGACATCCAGCAGGTGCGCCGCGAAATATACGAAGCCATGAAGGAAATTCATCATTTAACGCCACACGTTGCCGATGTGCTCAGCTCTGAAAGCGTCCGCGTCATCCGAAGAACCGCCGAACTGCGAATTCTTTCTCAATCGATTGTGGACTCAGCAAATATAACTACTGTATCATTCTGGTTGAAGCGCTTTGAGCGCCGATAGTCGCTCAGTCTCGGTACTATATCTAAAAAAAACAAAATTGACACGTTACGGCTAGAGTAGAATTTGGAGCGGTTGCTCCAAAGGGTCCCATGGTTCGGTGGCATTGGACTTGTCTCAGGCACTCCTCAAGGCTGGTTCAAACTTCGTTTGGAGCCAAAAGATTTTGTCTAGTAGTAACATCCTCTTCAGAACTGTTGCAAGTTCTTTCAACCCAGTTTATAGGGGGCACAAGGTCCGAAGTAGCCTGTTCTCTAGAAAGCTTTAAACTTTATTATAGCTTAAAAACAATTAATGTATTAAATTTTTAACGATTATTATCGAAATTCATATATTAACATCATTTCGGATTAAAAATAATATCTTGATGTCTTTCTATGGCCAATTGACTTAGAATTCCATCCGTGCGTTCACCATTTTGCGAGTTTAAAGCACTTGGATACCCATAAGACAGGCTCAAAAACAAAATCGAAAAAGTTAAATATATAAAATATAGAAAGTTCATTTTGTAAAATGAGGTTCACAAACTAACAGACCTGATCAGGAAGTGTCTAATTTTATACTGTTGATTTAGAATCCAATATATATTTTTGTAAACGAAACGATCAATCAAAAATTTTGTTTGTTAAATAATTTTTTACTAGTTAGTCAAACTCAAGTTTTTGATTAAGTTGTTGGATATCAGGGTCAGGGAAGCGTTTTCAAGATTCGGGAATGCGCGCAATCGATTCCCCGCATGAAATTACCCCCAGAAATATGATTTTGAGAGAAAAATTTCAAAATTTTTTGATTTTCGCTTCAATTCACACATCTATTTCCCTGAATCAGGGTCAAGGAAACATTTTCACGCTTTGAAAATGCGCGCAATCGATTTTTCGCATGATTTTACCCCTATATAGGCTGTTTTGGCAAAAAAATTTTTTAGAGATTAGTCTCTAATTCTTATTCCCCTTTGAATACAATAAAGAGTACAAATTTTAACATATATAGGGTAAAACCTATGTTTAGACGTAAAATTCTATTTTTGATCTTCCCAAATGTGCTTATTTGCTAAAATATTTTTTTTAAACGTGATGTACGAAAGGTGAGTGTACGAAAAGTAACGTACGGAAAGTACCGTGCGAAAAGTGTTTCTACGAAAAGTACCTGTATGAAAAGTCCATGCGAACCACAATTGTACGAAAAGTTATACTGCCCTTTTAAAGGACCAGCCCAGTAATTTACAATCATATGAAAAAATGATATATTCTGAAAGATCATGAAAGATGGAGCATTTTTTGTGTTTACGGCATGTTCTGAATCGTTGTAGTTTTCGAGATAATTGCGTTTGAAATTTTGAATTTGTTACAAGCTCTTCGTTGTAATGTAATACACAACTTTTTTGAATTTTTTGCGAAAAAATCGATTTTTGTATTAATTTTTTAAATTTTCATAAAATGAACATTATAGCAATTTTTTATAGCTAAATGAGACGAACGAAATGACACCAAAATTATTCAATTTGAACATTGTTTTGGGTTATTGAAACGAAAACATGAATCAGAATTTTCGTAACCCAAAACAATGTTCAAATTGGATAATTTTGGTGTCATTTTGTTCGTCTCATTTAGCTATAAAAAATTGCTACAATGTTTATTTTATGAAAATTGAAAAAATCGATCCAAAAATCGATTTTTTCGCAAAAAATTCAAAAAAGTTTGTGTATTACAACGAAGAGCTTGTACAAAAACTCAAAATTTCAAATGCAATTATCTCGAAAACTACAACAATTCAGAACATGCCATAAAAACAAAAAAATGCTCCATTTTTCATGATCTTTTCGAATATATCATTTTTTCATATGATTGTAAATTACTGAACTGGTCCTTTAAGGCCTTTAATTTTTAGATCTCTATTCGAAACCTTATTTGTATATTTTTTGGGATGATTTACACTGTCTCTTTCCGCTATTTGGAACGAGAAAAACACATATTTTTGTACAAGAAACAAAACTTGTTTATATGTTGCTCTTTGGTCATAATGCGTTGAATATATATAAACAAAAAAGGAAAGATTTAATTGCGTGTATTTTATTTCCTTAAAACTTCTATTCGAAACAGCTTTTTTCAATTTTATTATTGAAATACAGGGTGTTCCAAATTTTTTTACGCTAAAATTTGCTTATATTTTTTAAAAAATAAATTCGTTTTTTATAATTTTGGTTTTAATTTCATCCAGAGACAATAGGAAAGCGATTCATGTCAAAAAACGGGAAAAAATTTATGCATAAATTTTTACTTTGTGCAAAAAATTTTGGCTCTAAGTGGGATTCGAACCCGCGAACTGTGT
>OZJO01000427.1:0-17249 GCA_900406225.1 Acrobeloides nanus | reverse complement strand
TTTTTTTCGTTCGGATGCAGTTTCTGATGCTCTACAAAATGCACTTTTAACTTTTTGAAAAAATCCTCCCCATTTATAAATAATCATATTTTTATCAAAATTGGGGAAAAAATGGTCACGGGGAAAAATGGACAAGGGAAAAAATGTCCCTCAACCTTTTTCGGTTAAAAATACCCCTAAAATGTGTCATTTTGGCTAGTTAAACTTTGAGTACCGGGTAAGTCCCACTATCCCTTTAACCCTTCACAGGCAGATTGTTATAAAGGATTGGATCAACTCAGTTTTTCGTCCCGAATAACATGCAAAAAGAATCTTCTGAAAAAAAGTACTACTGTAAATGCATTGAAAAATAGTACTACTGTAATTTTAACAATTAAATTTACCAAAAATACTACATGATAGATGATCGAAGTTGAAAAACCACGAAAATTTGCTTGGATGGCCAAGCGGTAGAACGCTTGACTCGAAGTCTTAATGTCGTTGGCTCGATTCCATTTTGAGTCAAATTGTTTTGCCCTTAGTATTTTTTTCCAAATTTTTTTTTGCATATTATTCTGGATGAAAAACTGGGTTGATCCAACCCCTTGTAACAATCCGCTTGTGGAGTGTTAAACTAACAAAGGATATAAATTCTAGAATGGTACATCACTGGCTTCTTTTCAGCCTTTAGGAGCACCAAGTGGAAGTGGTTATCGCCCGGCTTAAACATGAATCAAGAAATAAAAAAATATTAAAGAGAGAGGGGGTAAGAATCAGGGATTAATCTCGGTAAAAAAATTTTTTTTGCCAAAACAGCCTATAGGGGTAAAATTATGCGAAAAATTGATGGCGCGCATTCCCGAAACGTGAAAATGCTTCCTTGACCCTGATTCAGGGAAATAGATGTGTGTTGAAGCAAAATTCGAAAAATTTTGAAATTTCTTCCTCAAAATCATATTTCTGGGGGTAATTTCATGCGAGGAATCGATTGCGCGCATTCCCGAAGCTTGAAAACGCTTCCCTGACCCTGATTCAAAGTAAATTATGCATGTTGAATTTTCGCTTCAATACACACTCTTATTTCCCTGAATCGGGGTCAAGGAAGCATTTTCACGCTTCGAGAATGCGCAAATCGATTTTTCACATGATTTTACCCCTATATAGGCTGTTTTGGCAAAAAAATTTTTGACCGAGATTAGTCCCTGATTTTACTCCCCCTTTAAACAAAACATTTTTCTAAATTTATGGATATCAATTAATTCGCTAACTAATTTAATTAATTAATTAATTCACAATTAAAGTCTTTACAGGGTGAGTAAAAAAAGTTGAATTTATTGGAAAACAATTTTTTTGAAAAAAATTTTTCTTGTTAAAAATGGTTAATTTTCATTTCTCAAAAACAAAAAAATTCGAAAATTTTTTTCTTTAAAAAATGGAACTTTTTTTACTCATCATGTAGTAGAATATTCTTGATATGATTCAATTGTAAAATCTTAATCTTAAAATTTTTTCTAAATTATATGGTTGGTCTACTATAATCGTTAGAATGATAAAAAATAAATAATTGTAATAGTCTTATTCGGATTTTAAAATATTATTATATATAATAAAAAATAAAGTATCAAACGTTTCGAGGCACATGTTTTTTCACAAAAAATATTTATGTTCGACTTATATATTCAATTTTTTTAGTTTAAAAATGTATTATTTAACAAACGGTGCTGCATATGATCCAAATGTAGTTATTGGGCGAGGCAATAATACCGAAGTTTTCAAGTATGTTAACTTTTATGGCAATCAGAGCTAAAAATGATTTTGAAACAAATTAACCGTTTTTGCTCGCACACAGTAAAAGATGGTCTGATTGACAAGAAATTCATCTTTGGGGGTTTTTGCGCATTTTTGAACCATGAAAATGGTTTTTCCTGAATCATGGAGTAGTATTCAAAACTGTCGATAAATCCGTAGCCGCGGCTTTTATCTACTTTTTGAATTTATTTTCCGACCGACTCAATCTTGGTGTCAATGAAAAGCTGTGAATCCCAGCTTTTCGAGAACATCAAGATCAGGTTGATCTGAATTATGGATTAAAAGTTATGACCAAAAACATATCAGCATGTTTTCTTGAAGTGTTCAAAGTTTAATTTCCGCTACTGTAAATACACATTTTAGAGGCACATTTCATAGGCAAGATGTTGCCATTAAACGTATTTCTATTCAATCGGCATCTTTAGTTCAAAGAGAAACTGATATCCTTTTAAGATTATCTCATCCTAATGTCATTCGTCTTTATAACACCGTAATTTAAAGGGGGATACCAAAATAGGGGTATCACAGTAAAAAATTTTTCTAGGTAATTTTATACGAGAAATCCGAAAATGGGATCAAAAAATAGAAGATTTTTTCCAGAGATACCACCCTATTTTTCTCCTTTCTCCTTTAAAGACTTCTATGATTGATTCGAATAATTTTAGATCACGTCTGAAAGCTTTCATTATATCGTACTCGAATTATGTAGCTGCTCTTTAAAAGATTATGTTCTAGGCCAAAATTTTCGAGTGCAATTTCCTAACTTGGATAAAACTAAAATATTACATGATGCGGCTAGTGGATTAGCTAAGATCCATAATGAAAACATCGGTATCGATTGACCTTAGCTTTAGGCTACTCGCTAGCAGCTGACGCGCACTAAAAACGCTGCTAGCTGTGCTGCTAGCAGCTGGCGAGCAAGCCAAAAAACGCTGCTAACAGGCCGGCTCGCACCAGAGCGTTAATTTTTTTAGGCTGCGCGCTAAACGTCTCGAACAGGTGTTCGAGACGCTAAACGCGGTGCTAAACATCTCGAATTCGAGACGCCGTCTCGAATTGGATCCTATTTTTTTCCTCACGGAAAATACTTTTTTCTCACGGAAAATATTTTTTCTCTCACGGATACTTTTTTCCTCACGGAAAATATTTTTTCTCGGCAAATATTTTCTCTCTCCCTAAAAATTTTTTCTGCCTTAGGCTAAGGCCTAAAGCCTAAGGCCTAAGCCTAAAGCCTAAGGCCTAAAGGCCTAAAGCCTAAGCCTAAAGGCCTTAAGCCTATGTTTATTCATAAATTTATGACTTCTTTGTATTTTTAAAAATTGTTAGAAAAATGTTGCAACTATCATAAAAACAATATAGAGAAAAAAACCGTGAGAGAAAAAAGATTTTCCGTGAGGAAAAAAGTATCCGTGAGAGAAAAAAGATTTTCCGTGAGAAAAAAAGTATTTTCCGTGAGGAAAAAAATATATGCCTCTCGAATTCGTCTCAAACTCGTTTGAATTGATTTATATATTGACACGAAAACTTGATTTTTTTAAAGTGCCCAAATGGGATAGCTCAAAAAATTCGAGCGATAGCTCAAAAAATTCCTTAGCGCATGCTGAATAACTTTAGTTTTCACCACTTTTTATGAAAACCTTTATGTTTCGAAGAAAAATCTTATAAACTCGTTGTAAAGCGATTTTAAATTGGTTTGTAGTTGGCACGAAAACTCGATTTTTTTTATAACTGTATCCAAGAATTTTATAAGGTTTTTCTTCGAAACATAAAGGCTTTCATAAAAAGTGGTAAAAACTAAAGTTACTCAGCATGCGCTAAGGAATTTTTTGAGCTATCGCTCAACCCATTTGGACAAGTTTTTAAAAAATCAAGTTTTCGTGTCAATATACAAACGAATTCGAGACGTTTAGCATGCAGCCTTATTGCGAACCAGTCAAGATTAAATTCGACAGTCAAACTTTGACTCGGTGCGCTTCGATTTTGCCTGGTTTGCAATAAAAATTGAACGCCCTGGCGCGCTCTAGCTCCCACACCAGCGCGTGCGCCAGCTTGCTAGCAGCTTTATTTTTTGGTTTGCGCGCCAGAAACACAGCTAGCGCGTTTTTAGTGCGCACCAGCTGCTAGCGAACAGCCTTAGGCGCAATTTATACTTCCGTCGCTTCGCCACGCGACGGAAGTATAAATATCGCTGTTTTTTTAGTTCATCGTGATATCAAACCACAAAATATTTTACTAAAAATACGACCACAAAATGAAGTATACGCTTTAATCTCGGATTTTGGTGTTTGTAAAGAAACAAATAACGGTTATGCAACCATGTCCGGATCTCATGGCTCAATCGGATGGATACCACCCGAACTTAAGTTTAGTGAAAATAGCGCCATTGTGAAGATTCAAGCCGTAAGCTCATTTCCTGTTTTATCTATATTAATTTTAAGACGCCAGCGTCGGATGTTTTTTCTTTGGGCTGTGTTTTTTACTATGTTTTATCCAACGGAGGTCATCTTTTCAGTAACGTTTTTTCTGACCCGATTGAAACTCAATCGAATATTTATAACAACAGACGGAATATTGACATCAATTCTATTGGGAATAGTAAAATAAAATAAGTTATCATTAAAAATGAAAATTTTAGATTATGAAGCGTTTCATTTAATTAATATGATGACAGAATTCGAAAGTAAAAATCGAGTAACCAGTTCTTATGTAACGAATCATCCATTATTTTGGTCAAATGACAAAAAATATCAATTCTTTCATGTAATTATTTAAAAAACACATATTTATTTTTTGAGATCAACAAGATGAAATTTTTTAAAATGTGTTGCAGAATAATCTGGAGAGCCGAATCGATAGAGTTGAGCCTGGTGAATCGAATCGTGAGAGTTGAATCAAGCTTGAAGGGTCGAGCCTGAAGTGTTGAATTGGAAGAGTCGAGCTTGGAGAGTAGGGTTGAATTCCGAAATACCGAATTCTGATGATTTCAATCCCAAAATGGCTATTTTTTGCGTTTTCGGGATCCCGAAGAAATCCTAATCCCGATCCCGAAGTTAAAAATCTGTTTGAGTTGAATCTAGAGAGTTGAGCCTTGAGAGTCGAGTCGTGTGAGTTGAGTCGAGTCTGGAGAGTTGAGTTTTGAGAATTGAGTTGTAGAGTTGAATTGAGCCTGTATGTCAAATCGGAAGAGTTGTTTTTTCGGTCGAGAATTTTTTCTTTTGGTATAAAGTGTATAAAAAAATTATGACAAATTAAATGTGATATATATTCGATTTACACCCTGTATAACTTTAGGAAGTTAGTAATTATTCACATAATAATAGGAATAGAGTTGTTAAAGAAATAATAGAAAGAAGAAGCTATTATAGTTTTAATGGCTCCTGGATAGGGGAAATCCACCAAATCGATCCAATATTTGCTCGAGGTAATTAAATTGATTAAATTCGCTGTATTTCTTTTAGATATTTCTCTCGGTACTCATCGAACTTATGATGGGAGTAAAATTGATGATCTATTAAGGGCAATTCGAAATTATGGAGAACATGATAGAGGAAAATTTGAGATTTTTGCTCGTCTTTTTCCTAAGGTATAGGTAGTTCGTTAATAAAAACTCGAAAAAGCAATATTCCTTAAAAGGGTACCATTATCCATACTCGAAAAATTTTCATTAGTAAAAAAAGTTGCTCCGAATGACAAAAAAGAAAGGAAAACAACTTTTACAAATCCAGAAAAATGTTTTTCGAGAATTGATAGTAAATGATCCCCTTTTAATTTTTATTTTTTATACATAATCGGCGTATATAGTCAATTAATATTTATATTTTTAGCTACTAATAGATATTTATATAAAAATAGCGGAAATTCTTCTAAATGAAACCAACGCTCTAATGAATACAGTTTCGGATTTAAGAAAATATTATGGTAACGATGTACACCAAATTATGCAAAACGTAAGTTCATATTTTTATAAAATAATCAAGAAACTCAAGTCCCAAGCGCATTCGGCGACTTCGATCGAATGCTCACGTCTTTCGGAGGAGCATTGTTTTAGGAGGATCTCCTGGTGCAAAGAAGCTATGCTTCATCTCGTCTAAACTTGAGCCTTGTTTCGGCCTTGCACGAATTTTCTTTCCCTCAGACTTAAAAGTAAAAAAAAAAAGATCTAAAGGCGCCTTCAAACTTAGTCTAGCGTCTTTTACCACTTGGCCATCGAACGTGCGCTCTTTTTTCCTCTCTCGTTGAAATCGACTATAACTAGTGGACCAAAAAAATCAAAAATGATCAAAATAAAAAATTTTTCGATAACCATTTTTTCAACATCCAAACAACACTACAGTGAAACTTCGCTAAGCGGCCCCCTAGAAGAGGAGACCGCTTAACCAATTCGCGGTAGGGGGCGCTTAACGATGTTCCACTGTACTAAGATGGTGAAAGTTCTGATCAAGACTGTAAAGTTAGTACAGACAGACAACCATTTGACGTTTAATTGAGTGGATATCAATTATTGATGTATACAATTTAGCTGAGCATTGTGACTGGGAAGCCTTTGTCTACTTATAACCACAATATAAATTATCCATCCACAAATAATTTGAGCTCTTTAAGTCCCGAAGAAAAATTACGTTTGAAGTTACAAAACAGACTTCAGAGTATGAATTATTTTTATAACTATAAACTTCAAAAACGAAAATAATCACTCGATTCGATTCTAGGTACCACAGTGAGTAATCCAAATCCATCAGTAGATCCAACAATCCGCACCCCTGCAACGTTCCTAACACCCCCTAGTGAAACTCCACGACAGCCTCCTTTATCGACAAGTAGAGTTCAGACAAGATTCAGACAAGATCCTTTACCAACTATGGCCCAGCGTATGTTTTTATTGGTTTATAAATTTTTAATAGATGCTATAAATAGATCTTTAGAATCGATCAATACAGAATATTTTCCAGCACCACAAACAACACTTCTTCCGACTTTTCAAGTTTGTTAAAAAATTTTTTTATAGGAATACATAAATTATTTAGCCTATACAACAACCGGACCAGTTTGAGATTGCTGTGGCCAGACTTCAAGCAAAGTTAGGAAATGCATCAAATAATCACCAAGAACACCCCATTATACACCAAAGTCCGCATCCAGCTAACCGAACGCAGACGCTCGAAGCACTAAAGCAACGTCATGAAGCATTAAAACAAGCGCAATCATCGCAAATATTCGAACCATTGAACCTACCGGAATCATCTCAGACTCCCAAATTATCGAATCCATCGCAGCTAAATAAACCTCCGATTAAGCCAAGACCGAGAGCAAAATCACACGCAAGAGTTCAAGAAATCGAAAAGCAAGAGCCAAAGCAAAATGTTGGTCCGAATGATTTAAGAAAAAAGATTTTCGAAGAACTCGCACATGTGAAACAACAAATTGAAGAAAAAGAGAAAGAAGACGAAAACAACACTTGTTGTATTTGTTTGGAAAGATTCGACAGTGTAAGTTTCCTTTTACTATAGTTCGAATTCAAGTCTATTAAAGAAATTAAAGTGGACCAAATTTTTGTGGCGAATCTCCAAAAAATTTTTTTTCATGTTTTGGAAGTATGCGCAATCGATATTTCGCATAAAATTACCCCTGAAAAGATCATTTTTCTAAAAAAAATTTCATCCCGAGATTCGCCCCTAAAATTAGGTCACACATTAAAGTAAAGAGAGGACATTGAGAAAAATTTTATTTTTAGGTTCGTATTTGTTTATATCCATGCGGCCATACTCGATTTTGCAAACTTTGTGCAAACAACATAAAAATCTGCTCGTTATGTCGAACAGAAATTCAAAGCAAACAAATGATTTATGTCTGAGTTATGATAAAAAATCTTATTAAAAAGATTTTATTCATGTTTTACCTTTTGAATTAATTTGTATGATTTATTTTAATCAATAAAAAATCGCGCCTCAAATTAATTTCATATAAATATAAATTTTTATATCATAATGTTTCGAAATCAATCTGGCGATGGCAAAAAATAGGAAGTACTTTACAGTAGTTTAGGAAATAGAGCATTTTTTGTGAAATTTTTAGGGTCAAAAATCTGTTTTTCTGATCTAAGTATGGATTCTTGAGGGCGCCGATCGTCATTTTTGGCACTTTTGTGTTCAAATCGGGGAATGGATTGGCGTCGGTTTTTCCAAATTGGAGTCGATCCTGAAAAGTCGATTTTTTGACCCCCACCCCCTACCCCAAGGTCCACACATTTAACCAAGATGTTATTTTCAATGTACGGAATTTAGTTTCTTATCATAACAATTAAACAACACTATTTGAGAAACGGGGTGTCATCATTTCCATTATCACTTTATTGATTGAATTTGAATTGACTTCATGAATTTAGCTTGAACACTACACACCAATTTTAAACATTAGCACTATCCTAACAACCTAACAACTTATTTTATTTATACAATCAGTGGCGCGTCCCTTCCCCATAGGCTAGAAGCTGTAGTGTAAAAAAGGTAAAAATTGCAATTTTTCGAACAAAATTTTTCGACGGCTAGAGGGTGGGACCGTGACAAAATAAGAGAACCTAACCGTGAAGCGTAAAATTACGGTTCAAAAATTCAAATTTCTTTTTCTTTCAAGTGTGGAGATGATTTATCATAGTTTGAACCCGCGAAGCGAGCCGTGATCATATAATTTTGACTACAGCAGAAAATTTTAAAGGGGGAGTGTATATCCTATCCGTATCGGGTCAAAAAAATTTCTTGATTTTTTCGAAGGGGGGCCTAGGGAGGGGCAATTGCCCTCCCCCCGAACCTGAAAAATTGAAGTTTACCCCCCTAATGTTGGCCTTTTTTGGGAAAAAATTGTTGATTTTTGGACTGTATTTTGACCTTTTTTGGGGTGATTGCTTCCCCCCTCCAGAAATAAATTTTTTCTGGCTACGCCTCTGCTTGATGACGTAATATGTGGACGACCCCTAACATATATAATTAACGCTTTGTTAGAAAAATGACTGGTTCAGCTGTTGCAGATAAAGAAAAGATTGAAAAAGTAAAAGAATCGGTAAATTTATTATTTTTGAAAAATTTAATATTTTATTTTTTGAAAATTTCAAAGTCGCCGTTTGAACTAAATCCATGGCCAGAGTATATAAGAGAACGAATTGAATTGTTTGATAAATTGATGCAGAAATACAAGGAAGAAGTGGCACAAAAAACATCTGTTCCCATAAAAATTACATTATCCGATGGCGAAATTGTGAACGGGAATTCATGGAAGACCACTCCATACGAAGTGGCCGAAAAAATTAGTAAATGGATGGCTGAAAATGCCGTTATAGCAAAAGTTAATGGAGAGTTGTGGGATCTTGATCGACCGTTTGAAGGAGATGCAACTTTGCAAATATTGAACTTTGATGACGATGAAGGAAAACAAGTTTTCTGGCATAGCTCTGCTCATATTGTTGGCGAAGCTGTTGAGCGATATTGTAGCGGGCATTTATGCGATAAGCCACCTATATATGAAGGTTTTTATTATGATATGTATAAAGACGATTTAACTATCAGCCAAGAGGATTTTCCTAAATTGGAGGAAATTGCAAAGCTGGCTATAAAGGTAAAATTATGATCAAACGTCATTCGTTGCTAGTTTTATTTTTACTTTATTAAGTTTTTTGCTTTTTAATATTCTTTTTTTTCTTTTGTAGAGCAGGGGTACCGAGCCTAGATAAACAAGGGGGGACATTCAACCCCCCCCCCTTCCCCAGAGGCGACGCTAGGATTTCATTTCATGAGGGGGCAGACCTTATGTTTTTTTTATAAAAAAAATTTTTCAAAATTTTTGGCAAAAACAGCTTGGGGGACCAAGTGGGTAAAATTTTAATTTTTCGGATTACAAGGGGACTGGGGCAAGGGTGTAGCCAGGATTTGGTTCCGGGGAGAGGGTACTTTTGAAAAAAAGGTCAAAATTAGGGGGGTAAACCTCGATTTTTTCAAACAACAGGTAGCAGCTACTTGTTGTTTTTTCAATTTACCAGTTTCGGTGGGGAGGGGGGCACTTACCGGATTCCCCCCTAGCTACTGCGCTGGGAAGGAAACAATTGCCCCCTTCATAAGTGAATAGGAGGTAAACAAGTTCATCCTCCTCACTCAAGATCGCTGGAACCCCCACTCAAAAATTGAGTGGGGGTTCCAGCGAAAAACATGAAAACTAGATCATTTTGATAAGAAACCGTTTTTACAATTTATTCATTTTTATTCACAATCTTACACTAATTCCCCGACCTGCATTTTTCGAGGTAACAAATCCGAATGTTACATTGGTTTTGAATTTTGACCATCAGAAGAATGTGTATTGACACGAAAATCCCTGATTTTCAAGAAAAGGGCCAAATAAAAAATTTTGAACTTCATCGGTTCGGTTCAAACGGTTCGAACCGTTTTTCAAAACTCATCGGCTCGGTTCAACCGTTCGGAAAAATCACCGGTTCGGTTTATCGGTTCTGTTCGGAGCTCTACGTGGTAGTCATTTTAAATGGTTTCTCCCAACGTTGCTTATCTTGCCAGATCGGACGGTATGGCTCACTATACAAGTCGGGAAATTAGTGTAGGATTCTGAGAAAAATTGGACTATATGATTTTCAAAAAAAATACATTTGTAAAAATATGTTTAGATTCAACTCAAAACAGTGCCAATTGTTCGCCATAATTATAAAGAATAAAATTAAGACGCATTCTCTGTAAGAACTCTACCATGGGTGATATCAGCGAAATTAAAAATTCTCAGATTTTGCCAAAAAAGATTTTAAATGGTAGATTAAATGTCTCTAATAATTTTTCTCATTCCAGAAATTTGCACAGAGTTCCATTTAAAGTGGGTAGGTTTGAGAATTATTTTTTCGAGTAACTTTAATATTTTAGCCGATTTATCGTTGGCAGAATTTGGTCGCAAAATGATTATTATTGCAGAAAATGAAATGCCAGGTCTTATGGCAATGCGCACCATTTATGGACAGCAAAAACCATTGAAAGGTGCCAGAATTGCAGGTAATTCGATATAATTTAATGTAGTCATTGGCTTACCTAAATAGAGAAATCTCAGAGAGAGCAAAAAAATCCAAAGAACAATCTTTTAAATCAGGTTGATATATAACTGGAAAATAAGTCCCAATTTATTGGGTTGTAGAATAAGTTGTTGCCGCTCAAAAAAGCATCTAAAGTCNTTAGGGGGGGGGGCCACCAACGTGATTTTTTTTAGAAATTTTTTTAGACATTTAAAAACGTTTTGGAGTTGAAAAAAGTTCGAGAAATATGATTTCTGAAAATTGATGGAGGTCCCTACTTATGCTTCGAGATATTTAGGTTGCGTGCATATGAATGTTCAAGCTGCCGTTCTAATCGAAACATTAGTTGAACTTGGAGCCGAAGTACAATGGGCATGTTCTAACATTTTTTCGACTCAAGATCATGCCGCTGCCGCTATTGCAAAATCTGGTATTCCTGTATATGCATGGAAAGGAGAAACCGAAGCTGAATATAATTGGTGCATCGAACAGGTATCACAAAGGCGTAGCAATGGTGAGGGGAGAGGTGTAACCTTCAGCCCGACAAATCTAAAGAAAATAGGTCAAAATATAAGGATTTTAGGACGACTTGGAAAAATTTCATTGAAAAATTAAATTTTTCATCGCAGCAACGTAGCAAGGGGAAGGGTAATCGTGGCAATTATCCCCCCCCCTCGCCATCCCATAGCGCTGAAGGCGCGAAAAAAGTCATAAGGGTTTCATGCACGAAACTCATATGTAAATTTAAAAGTCGAGTCTCACGCCGTGACAGAACTTAAGCGTGGGTTATCGAATCAATACTCAAAATTTCTTGCCGAATTTCCCATATTTAGACGCTAATCTTTCAAGATGGAAAACCATTGAACATGATCCTCGACGATGGCGGTGATCTTACAAACATCGTCCATACCAAACATCCGGAACTTCTTACTGGAGTCTATGGAGTGAGTGAGCAGACCACGACTGGAGTTTATAATTTGGTTAAAATGATGTCTGAAGGACGGCTTAGAGTAATCTTTTACCAACAATATCTTGGATTAGTGCTCCCTTCAAATTATTGGCTCCCTTCATCATACATGGTTGGGGGCAAAAAGTTTTCTCTTTTTTTATCGAGCAAAAAAAGGTCGCCAAATTGCAAAAATTGTCGATTTTCATTAACATTTCCACTTTAAAAAAAGCACATTTTTCCAACATTTTCTAAAGTTGAGTGAGGGGGCAGATCTGCCCCCTCCCCAGGGTTGCCATATGAAATTTTAGAAAAAAAGAATCTAACCCCGAAAAAAGAAAAAAAGCAAATTTTTCACTACCAAAACTACATAAATGAATTTATTATTATTTGGGTTTTTGGATCCAAAAATCGAATTTTTGCGACTTTGGGTCAATAATTGAATTTTTGGGACCAAAAATTGAATTATGGTCCATAAATCAAATTTTTGGGTTCGAAAAAATCTGTTTTCGGATTCAAAATTCGAACTTTGGATAAAAAATCGAATTTTGTGTCCACTAAACCGAATTTGGGTTATAAAATTCAAATTTTGGCCTAAAAACGAAGATCGAAATCAAAAATAGAATTCAAGTGCCAAAATTAGAACATGGCATCAAAAATTGTTGCCATAAAATGCCGGAGAAAGGTTAAAAATTAATACAAAATTGCTTTTTTTGCTTCTGAAAAAAGCAAAATCATGTAAAAAAGCAAATATGACAACCTTGTCACCTCCTATTCCACTATGCCCTCCATCCGCTAGTTTAGACATGCATAACAAGGACCTATACGATAAATTGCAAAATGGATGCTTCGCGATATGGTAATGGAAAATTTACAATTACCATATCGCGAAACATCCGTTTTGCATTTTAAAATACAGGCCCCAGGGACCTGTGTAATAAACGGTAAAATGACTGGACAAATGACAAGAAGTTGTAAAATGAGCTTTATCTTTTTATCCACAAGAAAAAATTGACAAATGATTGTAGAATGAGTAGATTTATATTAGTTCTACAAATTTGACAAAGAAAATTTCTTTCAAAAGTTTTTACTTTTTGAGAAAAATTTACTTCAATTAAAAAATTTTAGAACAAAAAAGCCAATTTTTCTCTTCATCCTACATTCATTTGTCAATTTTTTTCTTGAGGATAAAAAATATAGAGATCATTTTACATTTTTTTTATCCAGTTGTCAACTCATTTTTATTACACTGGTCCCAGAAATCTACTGCACGTGCTTAAAATCAGATTAATGTCTCCCCATAAATTTCGATCAGTGCCTCCTGAGAGTATGCGGTATTCATCTGTGTTTGACTATATGTTATCGAATTATTTTAGCTCCCAGCAATTAGTGTTAACGATAGTGTTACCAAGTCAAAATTCGACAATCTTTATGGAATTCGTGAATCGTTGATGGATGGTATTAAACGAGCAACCGACGTTATGATTGCTGGAAAACTTGCGGTTGTTTGTGGATATGGAGACGTTGGCAAAGGTACCGCTGCTGCTCTCCGAGCTTTCGGAGCTCGTGTTGTTATCACCGAGATTGATCCAATTAATGCTCTTCAAGCTGCGATGGAAGGTAAGTGGATTTTATAATATTTTTGTCTATCATTAGGGGACGATTTATTAAAACTGAAAAGATTCTTTCTAAATTTGCGTCCATACAAAGCAAAAAATCTTGCTCTTTACGATAAGCATCAAAAATTTGTAAAAAAAGTGCTCTGGAAAATAAATTTTTTTTTGTTTATCATATCAGTATTATTTTTTCTTCGTATGGATGCAAATTTAGAAAGAGCCTTTCCAGTGTTTCCAGTCCTTTCCAGTGTTAAGCATCTCACAAGGGAACAAAATGATCTAGGGATTAAATTAAACATATGCAAAAATTTTCAAACATTTTGGGGCTGTTTTTAAAATACGCAATTTGCAGCCGGGATCGAATCCGGCCCTATTGGAGTGACATCGTCTAGATATTTCCAGGTTCGACCCCGGCTTCTAATTGTGCTTTTTAAAAACAGCTCCAAAATTTTTGCATATGTTAATTTTAATCCATAGATCATTTTGTCCTAAAAATTACATAGGGCCTTTACAGTGTTAAGAACTGGGTAAATCGTTTCAATAAAATTTCGGTTGATTTGTCTGATTTTCAATTAAAATTTTGGTTATTGGAGCGATTTATCCGATTTTTAACAAGCTTTGAACGCGGTATTTCTTTAACGAAAACGCTTTGGCAGCTAATTTTTTAATTTTTGATATAAAATCGACCATTATCTACAACTTTTAAAAGAACGAACAAATTTTGCCAGGTGCATGTCATACGGTTGCTTGTCAGTGCTAAATTGTTCTAAACACAAATTTCAGGTTACCAAGTCACACTTCTCGAAGATGTTGCTGATCAAGCTCAAATTATTGTTACTACGACCGGATGTAAAGATATTGTCCGTCGTGAACACATGGAACGCTTGCCCAATGATGCGATTCTTTGCAATCTTGCACACTTTAATTGTGAAATCGACGTTAATTGGTTGAACGACAACGCTAAAAAACGAGATACGGTAAAGCCTCAGGTCGATCGATATCTTCTCCCAAATGGACGGCACATTATTGTATTGGCTGAAGGTAATCTCGTCAATTTGGGCTGTTCCACTGGGCATCCTTATTTTATTATGTCGACTACGTTCACAAACCAAGTTCTTTCTCAAATTGAATTGTATTCTAAACGAAAAAGCCATAACGCATATAAAGTTGGAATATATCCATTGCCGAAATATCTTGACGAAGGTAAAATTTTATTGTTAATTACAGAGCCGTAAAAAAGTATTGTGTATAGGTAAGGACCGTCAATGGTTTTTGGAAATCATATTTCTCGAACATATTTTGGGTCGGAAACGTTTTAAAAATGAATTTTTCACTATTAAAAACCGTATATTGAAAAAAACCGCATCAAAAACGGATTTTTCTATGAGAAAATAGCCGCTGAAAAAGATGGGAAACGTACAAAGAGACACAAGGAAAAAGCGTCCTTCCTGTTTCTAACTTCAAAAAATCATCGAAAAATCGATTAAAATGACTTGATACAACATGCATATAGGTAATTTTTATCGAGGAATTCAATGGAATCATTATTTTTTCCAAAATTTCCACTCCTAGGGGTCCAAACATCATTTTTTAAAGGGATACTCCAATTTAAAGGGGGTGACAATTGGAGCTCGTGCTCGAAAAAAATTTTTTTTGAACATTTTTGTAAAAAATACATTCCTAGGGGTAATTTTATGCAAGAAATCGATTCCGCACATTCCTAAAGCATGAAAATGCTTCCTTTACCCAGATTCAGGGAAGGTGGTGTGTGTATTGAAGCGAAAATCGAAAAATTTTCGGATTTTTATGAGAAAACCGTCGATTCTTAGGTTTTTGTAGGCGGGGAATTGCGCATTCCCGAAGCGTGAAAATGCTTCATTGACCCTGATTCAGAGAAAGTATAGATTTTTTCGAATTTTTATACTAGTACTTGGTTTGAAAAACGTTTTTGCACAAGTAAAAATTTATGCAAAAATTTTTGCGCAAAAAGTTTCAGCGCCAAGAGGGAGCCGAACCTGCAAACTTATTGCAATAATCCCGCTGCTTTGTCACTGCACCACCGATGTTTGTGACGTGAGACGTCTTTTCAAAACTAAGTACTCATGTATGGGCGGTTATTTTACGAGGTATTTTTTAAAGATGACTGTTTCGCGTAAAAGCGCGAAGGAGTTGAGCATTGAATCATACGCTGTTTTATACCTCTCATATCCATAAACTTTTCCTAGTGTGGCGCATTTTGGCTCTCCTTTATTTAAAAAAATTAGAGAAACTTTTGTGAAGTAGGTCATTTTTGCTTTTTATAAAGAAATTGCTCTAATTTTTTATGTATAGCAATATAAACAAAAATATACTTTTAAAAATGTTCCCCAACATCAAATCCTACTAACAAATGCAAAAAACCGCATAGAAAACAAAAAAAGATTGAAAAAATCGAGACATTTTGAAAAAATCCATTTTTTGAGGAGGTCACAAAAGACCAAGTCTAACAGCATGAAAAAAGGTACTCTACTCAAACATTTTAGTATTTTTGAATTCTACAGATAAAAATCTAACATTTCCACCAAAAATCCCAAAAATGATAGATGGACACTTTTTTTGTACGCGGGTCCTGAAGACCCCTGACGGTCCCTATGTATAGGCCAAAAATCTAGAAATTTTCCTTTCGAAATAAAAGGTCTGTTTCTCGTCTTTATAGTAGCTGCGTTGCTCTGCATAAAAACCTTTCCACCATTGCCATCTATGAAAAACTATGACGCCTCTATGAAAAGCTATGTTGCTCTCACGTTTAAGTCCTATTTCAATAATTCTTTTTGCAAATGATACAGCACAACTCAATTTTAAAGGACCAGTGCAGATTGGGTTGGAGACATTTGCGCACGGACATGTTCATGGAGCATTCGCTATGCAAATTTATAATTACAAAATAATTCGATCACTGTCCCCAAAGTAGACCCCCTCCCCTAAGAATTTAAAATGACATTTTTTCGAGAGAAAGAAAAAAATCTCTTGAAATTCTATTATGTATTTTAAAAAAAGAGGATCAGTGTTCAGTTACATTAAAGATAGAAACAACCACAATATAGAAAGTCTTCAATTAATTGGCCCCAGATTTTTCATAATTTTCCATTATTAGAAGTTGCTCGTCTTCATTTGCCAAAATTGGGTGTTAAATTGACTCAACTCACAGAAGAACAGGCCAAATATATTGGAGTGAATGTAATTGGACCTTACAAACCAGAAAATTACCGTTATTAATGAAGATGAAATGTTCTTTATCCATAAAAATATTTTTATTATATTATAGGATCTTTTCAGATGTTATTAATTTAACATATTTATATCTAGAATTTGATGTTTTTAAAGGGATAGGGAAAATCCAAGCGTATTCTCGAAAAATTTTTTTCGGAAATATGATTTTTAGGTAAAATAAGCATTTTTAGAAAAAAAATTTCGAGAATATGCTTGGATTTTCTCCCTTCCTTTAATAAAATCTGTATCAGAAAAGTAATAAACTCAATGATCAGAACTTTTGCTTTTATCGTATTCAGAGGACCCACAAACCAAATTCTGAAAAAGAAAATTGTGCCAAAACCTTTTCCCTACTTAGTTCTAGGGGTGGACATATATTTTTGCACAGGAATGTAAGTGTAAATGAAAATGTTGTAGGGCAGATCGCCACCTTTCTCATGAGTGGTCCACCGTTTCCCAAAACAATTCATAAGAGAAGTTATGCCTATTTTACTAAACACACAGGTTTAACATACCGTATTTCCTCTAAAATAAGCCCCCCCCCCTCTAAAATAACCCCCCCCCTTTCGAGGGTGGTTGAAAAAAATAACCCCCCCCC
>OZJO01000425.1:41637-92425 GCA_900406225.1 Acrobeloides nanus | reverse complement strand
CCTGAATCAGAGTTTTCGTTTCAATAACTCAAAACAATGATCAAATTGGATAAATTTGGTGTCGTTTTGTTCGTCTCGTTGAGCTATAAACGAATGCCGCGTTTGTTTTTTAAATACATTAAGGGTATTTATTAAAAAATGAAACATCCAGGGTTTTCGTGTCAATACTCCAACTAATTCAAACGAGGTCGAGAACAGGGTTGGGATTTCCCCGGATTTATTCAGGGGCACATTGCTTAGTTCTGAACGGGAATTCGGATCCCGGAACCGGAAGAAGGAATTGGAGATCGGAAGTAAAAACGTGCAAATTTTCCAAATCGGAAGACGGAAATTTTTACTTTCGATCTCCGGTTCCATCTTCCGGTTCCGGGATCCGACTTCCGGAACTAAGCAACGGGCCCCGGGAGAATTCTGGAGAAACTTGGAGAATTCTGGGGAAATCTTCCCCTCCCCCCCCCAGAATTACTTGGTTTGGAAAGATGTTTCTCTATCAACAAGCCTCGGTAGTGCGGTGACAAAGCAGCGACTTCGTGGCCACAAGGTCGCGGGTTCGAATCCCGCTTGGAGCCAAAATGGTTCTGGGGAAAAAGAATTCGCCGGGTTTATCCAATTTCCCCGGGCCCGGATAAATCTGAATAATTCTATTTCCCAACCCTGCTCGAGACTTCGTCTCGACTTGAGTCACGAATTCTCGACGCAAGTCGAGATGTCTACCGTCTCGACTTAGTTGTAAGTCGAGACGTTTAGCGCGCAGTCTAAAATAATGAGAAAACTGTCATTTCGACGTTATCAGACGCCGACAGTGGCACGATCTATAAATTTCCCCGTTACCAATATGTATGTGTGTAAAGTCGTGGGCACGCAAAAAGCGCAAGTAAAACCGACCAAGAGGGGGGACTTCAGCCTTGACATGGCCCAACAGGCCATTTATATGAGATTGTTTTTATAAAAGCCATCTTAGAACGATTTTTTCTTGATTTTACACAAGAGAAAAGAGGAAGATCGATGGCAAAACAAGTTCTAACCGAGTAAATGATCTAGAATATAAAAAGTACCTAGATTATTTAACGAATTGCAGCAGTGTTTTTTTCTTGAAAGTATACATCAATATTTATTTGTGTCAAGATCAGGACACTGTTTTGCGTGTAGCAGCATCCATGTGATGAAATTTTCGACCTGTACCTTCATAAATTAAAGCAGTATGTCGGTAATAGTGTCTCACACATCAGGCCCAATCATTCACGTGTTTTTCTTTGCACGTCTGTTTTAACGTTTCTATCATACCTGTATCATGCCGACACCAAAGTATGAAGAACATCATCGTGTTCATTTACAGGGTGTATCGAAAAACCGGATTTGAGCGATTTTTTCATGTTTTTTCGACCCGAAAATTTTTTGACCCTATTAGGGCTAATTTTATGCGGGAAATCGATTGCACGCCACCAAATCAGCCAATTTGTTGTAGTGGGGTTTTTGGGCATAGGGAACACGAAGGAATTTTCAATTTTGATCTCTGGATCCGTATATAAGGGGTATTCCCGTAGTAATTTATATGATTTTTATATTGGGACCCCGGGGTCAAAATTTTAAAATTCCTTCAGCTTCGTGTTCCCCATGCATAAAAACCCCGAGTGCAAAAAAGTGACCGATTTGGTGACGTTTTAGGGGGTTTTTGAAAAACTTGCAGTTTGAAACTGCGCTATGAACCGATCAATGATGTTTCAAATTGACTTCTTAGTTGATGCACCTGACTGACAAGTGCATCAACTGAGTACTAGTATCAGTAAATAAATAATGGATGAAAAATATGACTGTATTTCGGAAACTTTTAGCCACCATGTCGAATACTCCCTCCCCCTAGTAGCATTTTTATAGCCATATAGAAGGTGTATAAAAACCGAAATTTGGTGAATATTCTTTTTTTAGACCCGAAATTTTTTCCCCTTAGTAAGTTTGCTATTAAAAACAATTTATTTATTTAAGCATCCATATTTACACAATAGACATTAAACGACTTTTGTTACATCAAAACGAGAAATCTTTATTATTAGTAGCAATTAGAAGTGGATAAGGCCGGCACAAAATGCTCCTGTGCAAAAATATACGTCCACTCGTTTTTTAGGGGTTTTCGGTCGTTAAAATTGGAAAATAGCGTTGTAACATTTTTAATATCAAGATTAGAGACTAAAAAGATATTTTTAGCAAAAATATATCCACCCCCAAAAGTAGGGAAAAAGTTTTGGCTTAATTTCTTTTTTCAGAATTTGGTTTTTGGGTCCCCTGAGTACAATAAGTACAATAAAAGCAAAAGTTTTGGTCATTTAAGGCCTTTTTTCTGAAAACGTCATTTTGCACTAAAAACGGAGTTTCTAGACTTCCAAGGCCCATAACTCCATATAGTCGTCGAGTTTCGGAATAATTCTTTTGGACACTCAAAATATAGCTGCTTAGCTATCATTTCCGTGGTCGATCATCAAAATCGATGGTGTTTTGGCTGAAATACGAGCATTTCAATTTTGGGCACAATTTTTCTATAGAAATTCAACATGCCCCAAAATTGAAATGCTCGTAAACGCCATCGATTTTGATGATCGACCATGGAAGCGATAGCTAAGCGGCTATATTTTAAGGACTCACAAGAATTATTCCGAAACTCAATGACTGTGAGGAGTTATGGGCCTTGGAAGCCCAAAAACCCCGTTTTTAGTGCAAAATGACATTTTCAGAAAAGGTGAACTCGGCGACCAAAACTTTAGCTTTTATCGTACCCAGGAGACCCGACCCAAAAACCAAATTTAAAAAAAAGAAATTGAGCCAAAACCTTTTCCCTACATAGTTCTGGGGATGGATTTATATTTTTTGCAGTGAAAAAAACGGTGTTTTCGGGATTTTCGTTAAAAAATTTTATTTTTTGCTGTTGGAACGCTAAAAATTTTTTTTAACCTATAATTTTCCTATTAAAAAAAGGTTCCGATGCTTCTCTTCAATTTTAACGACCGAAAACACAAAAAACGAGTGAACGTATATTTTTGCACAGGGGGTGTATTATAAAAAATATTTCCCTAATGATTTTTGAGTTCAAAACAGCCCAAAATTGATTTTTTTTTTTTAACTCTAAATTCGATGATCAATTTTTAATGCGCCGGCTCTAAAATGCGGCCAGGCCTAAAGTGATGGAAAAAAACCCCAGAACTGGGCCTAAATCGGTCACAGGCCATTTGTTTCTATTATCCAGTGGCGTAACTAGGAGAGGGAACCCGAGTGGTTCCCCACATTCCTGGAAAAATTTTTCCTAATGGTCCCCCCTATGTTTTTGCCCAAATTTTTCAAAAATCATAATGGTCCCTCAAAGAACACAAGGGTGGGACAAGGTAAAAATTTTTTGAAATGGTTCCCTTCATTCTTGAAGTCTGTTTACGTCACTGCTATTATCCACTCCTATTAGCGGTCGAATCATACATTAAATAAGAACATGATTAAAAATAAAACTAAATAAGAATTTCGATCAAGTACAAAATTCCCAATTCCACAGAGTGTTCAAAAAACCGCCATATCATTTTTTGCAAAATTTTTCTCTCCAAAATGACTCAGGGATATTTTTATGGGAATCGATTGCGCGCATTGAAAAAACTTGAAAACGCCTCCCAGACCATGAAATATCATCCAATTTTCGTATTTTCAAGTAAGAATTCCTACCGAAAATAACTGAAAAATATGATAATCGTATATTTTATGATTTGGGAGGCGTTTTCAAGTTTTTCGTTGCGTGAAATCGATTTCTTGCATAAAAATACCCCTAATGAGTATTATAGAGAAAATTTTCGCCAAAAAATGACCAAATGGCGGTTTTTTGAACCCCATATAATATTATGTGAATAATTTACAAATTTTTGATTGTTTTTCATTTTTAAATTTTCTGAGCGAAATTCCTAGTCTGTTTTATACTGATGATATTCGTTAACCAAGTTTTATAACTCGATCAAGCGAATCGAAATGACTTTAAACTACGATCAAATCGATAAAAAAAAAGTTTTGCTAATTAAAGCAGAATCGCAGTGAGTGGAAGAAAAACCAATTTCCCCCATTGTTGGAAAAATGGAAATTTGGAACTAGTATCGGATTAGGTGAAATTTTGAACACTGAACGTGAAATTTTTCGAAAAAAAAAACTTTTTTTCATCATCTGGAATTGACTCCTCTAGGGGTAATTTTATGCGAGGGAATCAGAATTTCACATTTTCGAGACCTGAAAATCTTTTCCCGAATCAAGAAATGACTATTTATATGACGTATGACATGTGATTCTTGTCAAAAATGTGGCCCTAAAGAGGACCGTACGTCATATAAATAGCCTTTTCTTGATTCGGGGAAAGATTTTCAGGTTACGAAAATGTGAAAAATCAGTCTACTTGGCACCTCTGGATATAACGATTATGTTTCCCCCATCAATAAATTAACAAAACTTTCTCATATAAAATCAANTGGCCCTAAAGAGGACCGTACGTCATATAAATAGCCTTTTCTTGATTCGGGGAAAGATTTTCAGGTTACGAAAATGTGAAAAATCATCTACTTGGCACCTCTGGATATAACGATTATGTTTCCCCCATCAATAAATTAACAAAACTTTCTCATATAAAATCAATCTGATATAGACAAATAAAATACAATATTCTTAGACAAAGCTCCTAAACAAAAAATGCGTGTGATTACACAAAAAACATTATTGCATATCGTTATTTTCTTCGTGTAGACTAGACGCGGTATGCAAATCGTCGGACATAGTAGTAGCTGCTTCATCTTCTAAGTGCTTTGGAATGAGTTGGTGCTTTAAGTCGGTCTGAAATTCTGGTTGCATAAGCTCTTGTGGTGTGAAGTCGAAAAGTGGCGGCAGGCGATTCCCATTCGAAAGCCGAGTCGATGGATTCCTGAGTTCGTCGAAGAATGGATGAGCACAAACTTGAAGTGGCGTCAAACGTGCCGCTGGGTTATACTCTAGTAACTAAAAATGTAAGTTAATGGAAATGGTAATATGGCTGAAAATTCTCAGAAAATTATGATTTTTGGTGAAATTATTTAGTTAAAGCAAGCAAAAAAATAGTGCCACAGACGAAAATTTTTTTGAGAAATACATGTTTTTAAGCTGAAAATACGCAGAAATGAAAAAATTTTGGTGAAAAAATAGCATATTTTTGGATGAATGTTTCTAAATTTTTTAAAGTTTTGAAGCCTGCCGAAATTTTTCAATTTTGAATGAAGCCCAAAAAATTTTTTGCGGGCGGGGCTCATTTTGGCCTGCGGGCAAGCCTCACCCCGAAATTCGGGGGTATTTTGTGAAGAGCCTACCTTCGAGATTAAATCAATTGCCTCGGGAGGCGTTGTAGAGCGAAATACACGAGCCCTAAAAATAAGCAGTGATGATTTTCAAAAATAATCAACATACCAAGGATGTGGACGAATACTAGGAAAACGGAATTCTCTATAGTTCGGATTCATCTGCTGGATTTGCTCACGCGTTGGAGTTCCAAGAAGCTATAAACAAATAACGTTGAAGCTTCTCCTTAACTAAAACCCACCTTGATTATTTCAACTAATTGATCTACTCCTGAATCACCGGGAAAGATTGGATGTCCAAGCTAAAAAATGTTATGAATGAAAATTCACTTTGTGGTGGCAATTTTTAGCCACTTTTAATGATCAATTTAAAGTACACACACCAAATAAGGCAAGTATAATAAAAAGTAAAATTTCAAGATCCAAAAATGCATCTTTGAAATGAATTTTACTTGTATTAAATTAAAACCAAAGAAAAAAAAAAGTTAAAAGTGTAAAATACACTTGAAAATTACTTTAATTTTGAAGAAATTTTACTAGAGATCTAAAATTTTGATCATCAAAATCGATCAAAACAACATGTTTATCTTGATTACGATCGAAAACTCGCTTGCATTTCGATGAGATCTACAATTAGACTCCCCCAATTTTGATTTTCCAAGTCTATATCCCCAGTTTTGATCGTTTTTTCAAAAAATTTTCCGATTTTCTGAGAAAATTTTTGAAAAAACGATCAAACTTTGATCAAAACTGGGGGTATAGATTTCGAAAAAATTTAAATTGGGGGGTCTACTTGTAGATCTCATGGCGAGTTTTCGATCTTAATCGAATAAAAACATACAGTTTTGATCGATTTTGATGATCAAAATTTTCTATCTCTAAATTTTACTCTTCATTGTACAGCCTGAAAAAACATGCTACTATTGTGGTTAAAAAATTAAACCACAATAGTAGCATACTTACCAATAATTCAGCCATAACAGTACCACCACTCCAGACATCGATTGAATTCGTATAGTTAGTAGCTCCTTTAAAATAATTTGTCTAACAAAAATATTTTAAAACATTACCAAATATTAGTTCTGGAGCACGGTAGTATCTAAAATAAATGAGATAAACACAAGCTCCTTCTCCCCTATAGCTTACCTTGAACAAATATAAGAAACGTTGGGCTCGCCGGGGACAAGAAATTTCGCTGATCCAAAATCGCATAATTTTAAGACACCATTTTCTGGATCAATCAATAAACTAAAATATAAATTTAGAATATTAGTATAAAAAACAAATGAGAATTTACTTCTGCGGCTTAATATCACGATGACAAACACCAACGCTATGAATGTATGCAAGTGCACGAAACATCTAAAATAATACAAGTCGCATAAAATTTACAAAAAGCCCCAACTTCATATGTGGGAAAGAGGGGACATGATCCTCCTCCCATTTAGCCGCATTCACGAAAAAATTAAGTACCCAATTCGTATTTTTTCGAGCGAAGCGCAAAAAATTTGAAATTTTTTGTGAAAAATGCATAATTCGCCCAAAAATAATATTCAAATCACGAAAATTGCCAAAAAAATTCGCATTTTTATATACCAAACTCGAAAAAATTCGATTTTTTATAGACCTAATTCGCAAAAATTTGCGAAATGGGTAATAGTAATAGTAACCCAATTCGCATTTTTTGATCGATGATCCCATTCCCCTTGCCCACGTATGCCTATCTTACATCACATTTGACTCTAATATGCTCAAGGTTTTTTTCAACCATACCTGATAAGTAAACAATCGAGTAAGTAGCATCGGAAAATTTGCACGCTGTTTATTGTACTGTCTGGCTACTTTATACACTGTTTCTGGCACAAAATCCAGAATAAGATTCAAATACAAGTCGTCTCGACCATCACTATTCAGAAAGAAAAAATACAATAGCTTTACAATATTTGGATGATCCAGCCTAAAAAAAGAGTATACAATAGCATAAACAGTAACTCAATGATGACGAGAAAAGCGATCCCAAAACCATTTTTAAAGTCATCGTGATATGCAATTTTTTTAGTACTTCTTTATTTTAGCATAGAAAAGACTCTATGGTATGGTAGTCCATTTGGTTGACCATTAGTGGTGATGCACTTCAGATTATTGGGGGGAGGAGGTGGTGGAGATACTACCATAAAAAAGTAGACCAGGGGGCGAAAAGTTTGAAAAAATCGTTCAAAATTGAAAAATTCATCAAATTGTAAAATGGTACCACCCATGGGTGGTTCAACCCACACTACCCACCTAATTTTTTACTATATTGCACATAGTTTTAATAAAAATCGAAAAAAAATCTTTTTTTGAAAATACAATGTCTCCTCGTCCGTTTAAGACCAAAATCATGGAAATTGGCCTACACCATGAAAACCCATAAGCATTTTAGTGAAAAATTCGATTTTTGTGTGGGTGGAACCACCCACAATCCATTAGTGGGTGGTACCACCTTTTCGCCCCTTGAAGTAGACAAAAGTGATCAAGTTTTCAAAAATAAAACAAAAATAACCTTCTCATTATCTGCAATTCACGATTCTTATAGCGCCGATCTTGTAGAACCTTTTTGATAGCTACCATTTCACCGGAATCAACCAATCTAGCAACATATACAACGCCGAAAGAACCATTTCCTGAATTTTTAATATTAAAAAAAGTTTACAATAAAAAAAACTCACCTACAACCTTTACGTTCGAATATTTAAGTTCAACAATACGTTCAGGACGTGTATTTGTGGATGCTGTAATCGTAATCATTTCACGGCGTACGCCACCTGTAGCTGGAAAAATGTTCCCGGTAGCAATTGGAATCGGTGTCTGCGAACTCATTGCTGAGTTTGAAACCGTTGCTTGAGTGGATGTAGCTGGTATATCGTTAGAAGACGCAATATTGCGTGACAAATCGGAAGAACTCTTTTGCATAAGCCTACAATTCGAGAAGTTAATCAAAGAAAAACGAATTCGACAACAATAATTTGCTCGTTGACAGCTCAAATAAGCTTATTTGCACAAGATATTGTTCGGGTGTCATCGACAAATATCCAAATGCGGTTATTTCTACATTTTTTTAAAAACAAAAAAAAATCTTGAATTTTGTGTGATGCGCATGGTAAAAAATTTAAGAAAATTTCCAATCCAAATTATCACGTTTCATCCGCCCCGACTTTTTGATCATGCACGCATTAGTTTGTTTAAGGGTTTCAAATTGATTTGGTTATTAGAAAGATAAATGTGGCATTTAAAGATGGAATTTAAAATCTTATATGAGTTTTTATAGTTCGCCGTTGTATTAGTGGCGTAAACAAGACCCCTCATATCGGGACAGTGGTGTATCCAGAAAAAATTACGGGGGGGGGCCAACTTGGAAAAAAGATTTTTTTGCCTTGGTACCCCCTTATGTTTTTTTTTCGAAAATTTTGGATAAAAACATAAGGGGGGACCAAGGCAATTTTTTCGAATTTTTCAAAAATCACCTTGGTCCCCCCTATGTTTTTTCGCACCAACAAGAGCGAAAAATTTTTTGTTGAAAAACACTTTTTAAGGAAAAAACCAGCGCCGCAGGCGAAATTTTTGTGTGCAAAATGCATGTTTACTAGCTGAAAATGCTCAGAAAATTGCGATTTTTTAAATGAAAAAATGCTAAATTTTTTTTGTTGGAAATGAGTAATTTTGAACAATTTTGGTGAGATCCTTTAGTTAAAACAACAACAAAAAAACCAGGGCCACAGACGAAAATTTTTTTAGAAAACGGTTTTTAAGTCGAAAATTACGATTTTTGGACAAAAAAATGTTGAATTTTTATTCAAAAATGGAAATTTTGGACATTTTTAGTGATTTTTGTGTGCAAAAAATGGCAGTATAACTTTTCGTACAATTATGGTTCGTACGGATTTTTCGTACAATTGTTCTGTACAATTATTTTTCGTACGAACTTTTCGCACAAATATTTTTCGTACAGGTACTTTTCGTACGAATTTTTCGTACAGGTACTTTTCGTACGAACTCGTAGTCGAAAAAGAGTTTTTAAGATTTTTTGAATGCGAGCCAATCGATTCCTCGCATAGAAAAACCCTAGCTATTAAAAAAAAATTTTTTTTGTCTAAAAGTACCTGTACGAAAAATCCGTAATAACCATAATTGTACGAAAAATTATACTGCCCAAAAAATCAATAGAGGGGGGATCATTAGGATTTTTTGTGAAAATTGGTCTTTTTTGTATTGAGTCACCACAAATGCGTATAAATAGTCTCGACAAAATCTTTGTAAAAAAGCATGTTTTTGTTTCGAAAAAAAACGTGTCTCGAATAGTACATTTTCCAAGTAAAAACATTGAAATGTCTTTTGTGATTTTTCATTTTTTACTTGGGAAATATCGCTTGGGAAATCTAGGCACTATAACTTTTGTCACGTTTTTGTAAAATTGAAAACGACATAACTTTTTATAGGAAAAAGATTTTGACTCGAAATTTTTTTACGAGCTTTTTCATGATCTAATCTAACTTTTTGAATTGAAAATAAAATTCAAAACTTCAATGATTCCGAGATAAAAATTTCGCGTGACAAAAGTTAGCGTGACAAACCTAATCCGTGACAAAAGTTATAGTGCCGAAATCTACCATTGCCCTCAAAAGGTCCTACAACCTGAGGCTCTAGGAACTTCCACAACAAAAAAAAGCGGAACTTCCACAACGAAAAAAGCTTTTTTTGTTGTGGAAATTCCGTTGTGGAAGTTTCGCATGTCATTTTGGAACCCGTTGTGAAAGTTCCGTTGTGGAAGTTCCTAGAGCCCAACCTGAATGGGGTCTTGCCAATCTTGTAAATACGGGGTGTAGACATTTCACCAAAAATGTTATTGCTACAAACATGTTTGTAGCAATAAAATTTTGGTGAAATGTTAAACAATTTTTGGTGAAATGTCTACATCCCGTAAATACATAAGACACGGCGGTCGTTTGACATTTCGAAACGTTTTTGAGAATTTCTTCGGAAATACACAGCCAATCCTGATAGTTTTGCTGTTGTTAGAAAGCTGGATTTCGTAGCAATCGAATGACACCAAATTCATGCCATAACTTCTGGTTGAGGAGATATTGCATGATTATTAAAAAATGACATTTTTGACTAATTATGCAATAACTCCTCAACTAGAAAGAAGAGTTATGGCACGATTTTGGGCAATAGGAACGAATGCACCGCACACAAAAAAGAAGAACGCGCACAGTTTTTTGTTTTTGAAATAATTCAAAATTGACGTGGCGAATTCCGATGATTTTGGTGTCATTTTGAAGCTGGCAATCGTAGCAATCCAACGACACCAAGATCATGGCATATCTCTGAGGTATTTGATAAATAATGCCATTTTTTAGAATTTTTGTCCGAAAATCGACATTTTATCAAATATCTCAGCAACCATAAAGAGATATGCCACGATCTTGGTGTCGTTGGATTGCTATGATTGCCAGCTTTAAAATGACACCAAAATCATCGGAATTCGCCACGTCAATTTTGAATTATTTCAAAAACAAAAAACTGTGCGCTCGTTCCTCTTTTTTGTGTGCGGTGCTTTTTGCACTCTAGTGCATTCGTTCCTATTGCCCGATTTTGGTGTCATTCGATTACTACGAAATCCAGCTTTCTAACCACACCAAAACTATCAGGATTGGCGTTGTATTTCCGGAGGAAAATCCTCAACAACATACAAGGGGCGCAAAGTCCTGGCCTAGAATGCAATAAGTCCTGACATAGGAAAAATTTTAGTTTTAATGGATTTACAACAATCTTCATCACGAGGTTGCAGATTGTTTTATTGGGAACTTGTCAGGACTTTTTGCACACATGGACAAGACTTTTTGCACTCTAGGCCAGGACTTCTGGGCCCCCTTGTAAAAAACGTTTCGAAATGTCAAGTTTCGACACATCAAACGGCCGTTCATTAGTATTTCGCCGATTTGAAAAATTCATATATCGGCGAAGACTAAGTTTTTCCATGCGGTTTTTTATATTATGCTAGACCAAGAAGGAAGTTTTTTTGGAAAAACTTTTACTGTAAAAGAATTTAAATTCGAGTTTTTAGAGTAAGAGCACTAATAATTTGTCCTTTTTGAGTAAAATGAGCATATCTCGGAAACCCTAAATGTTGGAGATATAGTTTTAGTGTCATTGGAAAGTTGAGCTCACGCGCTACAATGCTTGGGAAGATCACAAAACCTCTTTTTCAAAAAAAGAAATATTTTTTATCGCAGAAAATACTTGAGGAATCGTTTTTAGATTATTTTATGCCATTGTCATTATTTCGTCTAAATATTCATCATTTGAATTTATTAAAGAATTTTTTTCGATTTTACGCACACAAGCCAACTTTCAACTTATCTTCATTTAAAAGCAGCTTTTTACATTGGTCATTTATCAAGAAAATGTCAACTGGAAATAATGTAAGAATCAAATATTTGAGGTATTTTTAAAATGTATATACACAAGGGGGGACTATTCCCCCTATGTCGTCGTATCGAGGACAAAAATGCGAAAACATGTCGTATTTTGGCTCAAGACGACATGTTTTTTTACCAAAATTTACATGTTTTTTTTACCAAAAATACGACATTTTTACATTTGGCGATCAAAAAAGGTCAAAAACATGTTGTAGTTGGATAAGTGTTCCCCCCCCCTACTTATCCACCTATGTATCCTATTGATTGCAGACACGAGAATCCAAGGGCGGGAAGGAGGAGCAATTCCAAAAATTTTTTCCATTGTTAATCACTGATTACCAAAATTTACATTTTTCCAGCGATAGGGGGTTGCGGAGGGTCTGGAGCTTGCCCACCCTCTCTAAATGCCTTATTGACTGATTATAATTACTTTTTTAAGCCAGGATGAAGCTATTGCTATTGACCAAGAATTATTCACAACTTATGCTTTCTCAGTGGACCAATTGATGGAATTAGCCGGCTTAAGTTGTGCACAAGCTATCTATAGTTTGTACGAAAAAGGTAAGAAAATATTTTATTTACGATTATATGGCAAATGTGTTTCCAGGGAAGTAAAATTTTCGATTTTTCCAACATGTTCGGTATAATAGTTTTTTTTCTAGCTCTATTTTAGGTGAGGTACTTGTTATTGCTGGACCTGGAAATAATGGAGGTGATGGACTCGTCTGTGCGAGGCATTTGAAACTTTTTGTAAGTTGAGGCACGCATTTAACAGGCTAGCCCATGGATGCCAAGAGCATTTTGTTCCAAATTAGAAAATCTGACTTCAAAAATTAGATTTTAGGAGCAAAAATCAGAAAATGCTAATTTTCCATTATATTTCTTATAAATTTGACAAAATTTTGCATCAGATTTGACATCTCAAAATCAACACTTTTCTGAAAAATCAGCAGACTTGGCACCCTTGACTAGCCGTCTATTTTGTTTTTGTCGAACGAATATACAATGATACTTCTTTTGTTTTATTTTTGAAAATTTGTAATTTCGATTTTTTACAAACCCCATCTGAGGAAACAACTTAGGATCATGTTGCAAATTTTTATATTGGCGGCCCAATAAGCATATGTGTCATGATTTTTTATCTCTAAATTCTAAAAAATATAGAATCTTTTAGGGGTTTTCTCCAATAATACTTTATCCGAAGCCGTCGAAATCTGAACTTATGACGCGTTTAGTTACGCAAACTAAGTTTATGGGAATTCCATATGTGGAAGAAATTCCTAGTGATTTATCCAAGTTTTCCTTGATTGTTGATGGTATTTTTGGTTTCAGCTTTCGGCCACCCATAAGAGAACCTTTTGGTCTAATACTTAGGAAGTTAGCTCAATCAAACATTCCAATATTTTCAATCGATATTCCTTCAGGTATTGCCTCCATAACCAATGCAATGGTCAAATTTTTGCCTTAAAATTTGAAAAAAAAACTTATTGCCTCCCCCAATGGCGTATTCAAGAGCGAGAGGGCGGTCGAAATGGAAAAATTTTTTAATGGTCCTTATGTTTTTGTCCCAAATTTTTTTTAATTTTCAAAAATCCTCATGGTCTCCCATTATGATTTTTCACCAGATTTGTCCAAAATTTACTATTTTTCAACAAAAATAGTAATTTTTGTAGCATTTTCAGCTTAAAAGCAAGTGTTTTAAAAAAAATTTCGCCTATGGTGCTATTTTTGCTAAAAAAAAACATCAAGATTTCAACAAAAATTTTTAGAAATAACAACATAAGGGATTTTTTCGAAGAAAAATAGCGAAAAAACCGTCTTAGGAACCAAGGGGATTTTCACCCCCTCCTAAATGAAAAGTTAGATACGCTACTAGCCTCCTCCCCCACCTTGGATCCGGGTTTGTATATATATAGTTTAAAGTAGAGTTACATAAAATTGATTCAAATATTGAAATTATGCAAAAAAATGTTTGTCCCTTAAACTCATCTACAAGGTGAGCAAAAAAATGTACTTTTGCGTTTTTTGGCGAAAGATTTTTAAAACAATCATCTATAAGGGGTATTTTCATGTGAGAAAGCGTTCAATCGATTATACCTCTTGTAAGTGATTTTGAAAAAAAATTTTCACCAAAAAACGCAAAAGTACGGTTTTTTTGCTCACCCTTTATTTACTTGTTTCTTAATCTCCAAGATTCTTATCAAATATCCTCGAACCCCTTGTATTTAATAAAAAGTTTGATTTTTACTAGGATGGGATGTGGAGAAGGGACCACCTGCCGCAGATGAAGTTCCTTGTTTAAAACCGGATGCCTTGATTTCTTTAACTGCTCCAAAACAATGTGCCAAATTTTTTGAAGGACGTGCACACATTCTAGGAGGACGTTTTGTCCCTGGAGAGTTAGCCAAAAAATACGAATTACAATTGCCAGAATACAAAGGAAGCGATGGCATTTTAAATCTTAGTGATAGTTGAATAATTCAATCTGTATTTGTGTATATGATTCAGTATCGTAGCCAAGGGACGTGCCAGTGAGAGCGACCTCCCCTTCCGATTAGGCCAAAAATGAAAAAGCCGTAAGGGGGTACCCCATTATAAATTTTATAAAATTCAAAAAATATCAAATTTAACCAAAAAAAATTTTTGAAAATTTTTCGCCAAAAAGCGCATAAGTACGGTTTTTTTGTTCACCCTGTAAATTTTGGATGACTGCTCTACCGATTCCAAATCGCACTGATCGTTTAGGCATGTATATAGCTACGTATGGGTCTTTTAGCGAGATGCGCTGCGAGCAGCGCTGCGCATCTCGCCAAAAGACCCATTGATATAATTATTAAGAATTTTTAATAAAGTTTAAATTGAAAAATCGGAGCTGGTTCACTTATTGGGCCGCACTNTAGGCATGTATATAGCTACGTATGGGTCTTTTAGCGAGATGCGCTGCGAGCAGCGCTGCGCATCTCGCCAAAAGACCCATTGATATAATTATTAAGAATTTTTAATAAAGTTTAAATTGAAAAATCGGAGCTGGTTCACTTATTGGGCCGCACTTAACGAGGCCCGAACGTTCAAAAAATTTTTTGATACTAGTTTTCAATAGCGACCGCAAATGAGAAGGGTCTGGATCCGAAATTTTTTTGACATTTATGCACTATCCCTCCTCCCTTGGGGGGGGGGGAGATTCTGCATAAATTTATGCAGAATCCCCCAGGCTGAAAACAAAAAAATCAATTTTTCATCTTTTTTAGGCCTAAGCCTTTAGCCTAAAAAAAGATGAAAATTTGATTTTTTTTTGTCTTCACACGGTGGCAGAAAATTTCGAAAAATAAAATTTTTTGATTTTCGAGACCACATTCAATGGGGCTATAAGAGCCGAAGTAGCGCCGAAAAACTTTTTGAACGTTCGGACCTCGAAAATGCGGCCCAATAAGTGAACTAGCTCCAACTATTATAGTACATACAACCAAAGCTCCTCCCTCTCGATTACGGTTTATGTCACATTTGCCACGCCCTTCATCTTCGAATGTAACACAATTCAAGCTTCTGTATTTGCCAACATATCACTTGCTCTTTTTTACATTTTACATTCTGTTATTACTTCTTTAGGCAAGCACTATGAATAATCAAATAGAAAATTTTAAATCTAAAAATCAGGTTATTATTAGACAGCGCCGTAATTATGGGGTACAGGGCTCTTAGAATTTGAAATTCGCATAAAAATCGAGTTCAAGTTGAGCCTATAAAATGTCGAATTTTCAAAAGGTTTCAACATAAACCCCCTGCTTTATTTAATAAAGCAGGGGGATCTTATCCCCTAATGGGGGTAGGATCCAGGGGAAACTTCCTGCTAAAACCTGAAAAAATTTTAATTTTTTTGGAAAAGAAGTGAAAATTTTCTCAAAACTTTCTCCCCCAAATCTATCAAAATTACGGCGCTGTTTTCGAACCAAAATGAGTCAGTTTTAATTTTTATTTAGGAGGCTGTCGATTCGTTGATCGAAGAAGATTTCGAACCTTATATTAGGAGGAAACGAGTAGATAAAGAAAGGCACAAAAATCGACTTCAAAACCTTGATGAAGAGGTATTTTTTCTTGTATGAAAGTTGCCATTTACAGGATGTATAAAAAACTTGAATTTGGGCGATTTTTTCATGTTTTTTTGACCCGAAAATTTTTTGCCTGAAAATGACTTTCTGGGATAAATTTATGCGGGGCATCGATTGCGCGCATTCCTGAAGCTTGAAAACGCTTCAATACACACACTCCGATTCCCTGATTCAGGGTCAATGAAGCGTTGAAAATGTGCGCAATCGATTCCCTGCATAAAATTAGCTACTACATATCAACTGACAAAGATTTCAAATCCATAGTCTAGTGGTCTAAGGCGCTCGGCACCAACTGAAGGCCGCTGGTTCGAATCCGAACCCGCGGCCTTCAGTTAATTCATCTGGCAAAGATTTCATTCTTTGCCAGATGAAAATTTTGCCAATTGATATTTTCCCAAATTAGCCCAAATAGGGTAATTTTAAAAAAAATTTCGGATCGAAAAACATGAAAAAAATCCAAAATTCCGGTTTTTTATACACCCTGTAAAATCTGAATTTTTAAGCAGCAAGACGTTTTGCGTACTTGCATAAATTCTCGTGAAAGAAGGCGTATGCATGATTTAAATGGTATTCCTTACTTTTCAAGCTGTTGTTTAAATGGGTATTTTACAGATGCGTTGGATCAATTACGACAGGCATTGCCAACTTCGCAAGAAGCCAATTCGAGGAAGATGAGCAAAATCAATACGATACTTCATGCGAGTAGCAGGTAGCTTGGCAAATTTTGCTTCTTTACTCTAAATCAGGGAATCGGAGATAGAGCGGCGCATCGAAAAACGGTAGTACCTAAAACATACTCCTCGTTTTTGAGGAAATTTAGCTCAAAGTTGGTTTCGATCAATTTATGCAAATCTCGAATATTTTTATCAAAACTTGAACTAAAGTTCCTCAAAAACGAAGAATTTGTTTTACACGAAAATTTGGATACTACCGTTTTTCGACGCGTGCTCTATCAATTGGCGGTGGACTAATATTTTAAAAATTCCTTCAGAAATTCAAATTCAGGTTTTTGTTTCAATACACAGACCATTTCATGTAACTATACGATTGAATCTGCAAAAGCCGGTTATTTTCCGAACGACTCCAATATGCTTCAAATTCAACAATTTGAACTTTGAACACCTTTAGGTTACGCTGGTTAACCAGACGGAATGAAGAACTTCAGCGTAGAAATCAAGAATTAAGCGCTCGGTTAATTGAAGCGGGCATTCCCATCCCACCAATCGCAAATGGTTCAACTGTCGATTTAATGCCTCCAGCTATCCTACCTCCTATTGTTCCAGCTATTTCATCACAGCCACACAGTGTGTCACCTACTATCAATGGTTTTACATTGCCCGGAGCGGAAAGAATCCCATTTCTCGATATGACTAGAGTGACTCACCAATTTTTGGCTAGTATTCCAACAGCCTTGCAACAACAAAGACCTATGTCTTGAATATTCTTTATTGTGCTTTTTTACATATAAAGTATTATTTTTAGAATTATTGTTCCACTTTAACAAATCTATTTTCGTGGGACTGTAAAAAAATGTTCTTAAACAAAAATTATGCAACTGAATGGGATTAACACATTTTATTACGCAACCAATAAGTGTTATGACTTTACAATAGAATAGAGTGATCATGCGCACTTATGCACTTATTGTCCTAAAAACGTTATGGACTTGATCGAAGACAGTAATGATATTGAAATTTGTGTATTACAACGAAAACATGAACATAGTGAAAATTCGTCCCTGAATCAAGCAAAAAGTTGTGTATTGACGCGAAAATTCAAAATTTTTTTGGCAGTTTTCGTAAGCCGATGAAAAATGAAAAATTTCGCATCAATACACAACTTACGAATTTTTGATAAGTTTTTCTATTTTTGACGAATTTTTCAATTTTGAACGAATTTTTCAATTTGTCGTGAATTTTTCTTTTTTGACAATTTTTTATAGATAGAAATTTCTTTTCTTCTGCAAAGGTCAACCCATTTAATTTGAATGAGTGAAGACAGATCGACTCATTTACAGAAAGAAGCCCATTTGGGTGAATGTGACACTTTGGTTGACAAAGACGCCGACACCGCGTTGAAAAGGTGACAATCAAACAGGCACAACTTTTCCACCTAGGGGGCCTATTGTAGAAGGCATTTCGGCTAATGAGATGCAAACTTCCCCATAACAATAAGAACTATTCTTAACATAGCGAACGACTCTCAAATTATTACAACGAAAGCATGAAAATTCGTCCCTGAATCAATCAAAAAGTTGTGTATTGACGCGAAAATTCAAAATTTTTTTTGGCAGTTTTCATAAGTCGATGAAAAACGAAAAATTATGTAAAATTTTGGCAGTATCACTTTTCGTACAATTGTTTTCGTACAGGTACTTTTCGTACGAACTTTTCGTACAAGTACTTTTCGTACGGTACTTTTCGTACAGGTACTTTTTGTAAGAACTTTTCGTACAAACACAAAAGAAGGGGGAAAAATTACTCGTCAAGGGGGGGCGAAAAGTCTTCGCCTAAGGTAACTAAATTTATGCGAGGATATACCGTCCCTTACGCGAGGACTTTTGCCCCCTCCCCCTTGTATTTGTGCGAAAAGTACTGTACGAAAAGTTCGTACGAAAAGTTCGTACGAAAAGTACTTGTACGAAAAGTTCCGTACGAAAGTACCTGTACGAAAAGTTCGTACGAAAGCAATTGTACGACAAGTGATACTGCCAAAATTTTCGCGTCAATACACAACTTTTATTGATTCAGGGACGAATTTTCACTGCATTCATGTTTTCGTTTTAATACACAGATTTCAAAAATCGCCAACTTCAAACGCGATTATCTCGACAACGATAACGATTCAGAACATGCCATAAAAACAAAAAATGCTCCATCTTCCTTGAACTTTTCGAATATATAATTTTTCCTGTTTTCGTTAGACAACTTTTTATGTTTTGCTCTGAACTCACTTGAAAAATTATCGAATTAGTAGCAATCCGCCGTTTTCCTTGGTTGGATGTCGCCTGTTCTCCTCACACACACTCAATGCCATCCAATTATCAGCTTAAGATCATAGAGAGGGCGTTGGATCTGTTGCATCTTGCACATAAACACTCACAAGAATCGGATTCTATAGCAGGTGGTCCTTTCATATGAAGATAGAGGAGCACCCTGGCCTGAAAGCCCCATTCTCCGAAGGCTATAATCCACGACTTTCTCGATCTTGACTTTTAGATATAGAGCTTTTGTACGAACAGATGGTTTTGTCTTCGTTTAATAGTATTAAAGTCTGGGCATTAGCTCATCATCACACAACAATACAAGACTATAATTTGTACATGTAATCGACCGATTTTCATTTGTCGAATATTTTTCTTACAGCTGTTTTTCACGGCACACCAAATTGTGCAAAAAAGGGGACACCCAAAAAAGTTTTTTTTTAAAATTTCAAAAAATGAAAAATTTGTCCTTCATAGTTCAGTGGAAATGTGCTTGACTTTGATTTTAAAAGGCCGAGGGTTCGATTCCCCGATATAACTAACTTTTTTTGCCTTTATTAAAATCATTTTTTCTGAAAGTTGTACACAATACGCCTTCCCTGAATCAGGGAAGCGTTTTTTCGCTTCGAAAATGTCAAATTCGGACTCCCCGCATGTTTTTACCCCTAGAGGAGTCATTTCCAGAAAAGCATTTTCGAAAAAATGTTTGAGGGATCCCCAATGAGGTGGTCCTCCACCAAAAAAAGGACCTTGAGATAGTCAATTTTTTGGACCATACTGTTCGGCGGGGTTCATGAGGTGGTCCCCCCTCAATTTTGGGTACATGAGGTGGTCCCCCCCCCTCAATTTAGGGTCCATGAGTGAGTCAGGGGGAGGCTCTCTCCCCTTGCCGACCTATGATTCCCACATTTTGGAGCACCGTGTTTTGTAGCACCATGATTCCCAACTTTTATTTATTTTTCAAAATAAACATTTTCATATAAATAAATATGAAATAGTCCTCAAATAAATATGGAATGGAAAATAATACAAAAAATTTTTTAAAAGGATTTCCACTATGATGAGCTCTTTTTCGACTTGGCAGATTTGCGCTTCTTCTCGTCGCCGCAAACATATTCGACAAGCTGAGGGATTTGTTTATTATCATGATAGTTATCAATATGCTGTTGTGCTAAAAAAACAATTATACACTTACTACGACAATACGCATCTAAATCTTACATCCAATAAACGTGCCACAGATGAATAAATACGGTAGTCCTTTATGTGCTGTGAGCTAAAAATTTATAGATAAACCGAAAGCAAGTGTAGCATCAAATTTTAGGTTTGCAAATATTCGAATTTTCTATTTTTCACGTTTTCCTGATTCAGGGAAGATATATTGTGTATTGAAGCGGAAAGTCTCAAAAATACGATTTTTGCCTAAAAATAACCCCATTGGGGTATAAATGTGCGGGAAATTCGAATTTGACATTTATAAAATTCCTCGGTTTCAAGACAAGCTGTATATCGACGCGAAAATAACATATTTTGGTCTAAAAACAACGCTTTTTTTTCCCAGCACATTTTTTACCCCGGTCGTTTTTAGGCAAAATTCGCATTTTTGCGACTTTTCGTTTCAATACACGCCTTCCTTGAATCAGGGCGCCTTCCCTGAACCAGGGAAGCATTTTTTCGCTTCGAAAATGTCAACTTCGGATTCTCCCGCAGGTTGATAACACAATATTCGGATGGTCTATTTTTTGCAAAACATGTCCAAAAATAATACCTGTTGTAAATGACGCTCAACCGTCTTCGGACGATCGATTTTATCCACATAAAACGCCACCTAAATTTTTTGTGTACGACTGTAATCTTCGCTAAAAATCATTTACCAGCGGTAATCCATAAGTTTCTCGTAGCAACGCTTCGGTTTTTCTAGCCTCCGGATTTCGAGAATCTACATAAAGAACTGCCGGTAATCTGCGAATCTAAAAATTGACACTTCAAGGTGGGATGACTCGAAAACTCGGCATAGACTCTAATTGAACGACGTGATGAAAGTATACGAACGAAACGACATAATGGGACAAAACCAAATTCAGGGTTTTCGTGTCAATATTCAGACAAATTTTAAAAAAACGATGCGAATGAAACGATTAAATAAAACGAAATGAATTAAACGGTACGAATGAAACAACATAATAAAACGAAACCAAATTCAGGGTTTTCGTGCCAATATTCAGGTAAATTCAAATTCGTTTCCGGACGATTTCTGGACGCCGTCTGGAAATGATATCGTTTCATTCGTATCGTTCCATCTGTGTGAATTTGCCTGAATCTTGACACGAAAACCCTGAATTTGGTTTCGTTCCGTTCTATCGTTTCATTCATGTCGTTTTATTCGATCGAAGCGGATTTGAATTTGCCTGAATATTGACACGAAAACCCTGAATTTGGTTTCGTTTCATTCGTATCGTTTCAAACCTTTCGTTTCGTTTCATTCGAGTCTATGCCGAAAACTCTAAAAAGAAAAAGGGCTAGAAAAGTTTCACAAATCGTTGAACTTATCAATCTTCATTTAAACTAAAACCTGTTGTGTGAGCGCCTGAATTGAGGTTGTCGAAGCCGTCGTTGATGGCAATGGCCTTGGAGTGGATGCTTCTCCACGTTCCAGAGAAACATGTGTTAGCGGACGGAGTGTGGTTGTTATTGTTGTTGTGGGCGTTGTTGGTGGTTGCGTTGTCCATGTGTACTGTGGATAGCTTATAGTTGGAGCCATCGTCCGAGGCTTTTGGGTGTCGGGTAAAACATGTACGTGATGATTATTACTCGTGTAATCAACGTTGGTTTGTGGTTGTTGTGGAGGAGGAGGGAAAATGCCGTACGTTTGTCCATGTGGCGATGGTTGTTGGATGTTGGCATAGTTGTTGTAGCCAGTTTCGGGCACAGGGGGCAAGGCTGGCATTGGGTTGTTGACGATCGACATGGCGGACTTCGGTTGATTTGTTGCTTGTGGGACATAGTTGTTGGGGAAACTCGGCCAACTATTGAAGTTGTTATAGTTAGTTGGTTGAGGGACTGGCTGGGGTCCAGGTAACGCTGAAGGATACCCATTTGACGCATATTCAGTAGCGGTGTTTGAGTTTGTCGGGACAATTTGCTGCATGGTGTTCGAGGACGGTGATGGTGGGTTGCTTTCAGACGAGCTTTGTCCTGGCATTTTGATTCCATAATGTTTTTGAAGGATTTCTAAATTTTATTGAAAATTTTAGGACGATACATAGAACATATTTTGGGGCTCTTCTCGTAATTTTATGGGAAAATATCCTCTAAAGGTCTAGGCTTAAGCCTAGACTTAGACTTAAGCTTAGGCTTAAGCCTAAGCCTTTAGAGGGTATTTTCCATAAAACTACTTCAAAAAAGTATCAGTTTTTGGAATCCTGCTGTCCTCCTCATGGGAAAGAGCTCCCATATTTTTTATAACTCCCCGAGACGAATCAAATGACACCAAATTTATCTAATTTGATAATTGTTTTGAGTTATTGAAACGAAAACCCTGATTCAGGGTTTTCGTTTCAATAACCCAAAACAATTATCAAATTGGATAAATTTGGTGTCGTTTTGTTCGTCTCGTCGAGCTATAAAGAATGCCGTCTTTCTTTTGTCTGATCCAAATTGTTGTGCAACCCTGTTTTCCCATCTTTTCTCCTCCACACACCATTTTTCTGTTTTGTTGAAGTGTCTAAAAATACCTAAATATTGAGCATAACGTTGAATATTGTTCTGATCAATTTCAACCGTTTGTGGCGGCGGTTGTGGAGCACCAAGTTGCTGTACTGGAAGACTCGGCCCATTTGCATACGAATTTCCAACTGGCAGTTGTATATTTTGATGTGGGAACACACCGTTTGGTCCATTCATGAATGTCACCGATGATGGAATATTCTGTTGTTGTTGTGCATAGTTGCCAAAAGATGGGTTGATCGAATGAGTCGGAGGCAGTGGTGGTTGGAAAGGTGGTGCCATGGTCGAGCCTTGTTCCACCATCTCTGCTGGTAAATGTGGCACCTTGTACAGATTATCTACCGCACCATAAGATGCCTGACCGTTATTCGGGTAGACCACAAACGACTGCTGCTTATTTGGATTGCCAAGATTCCATGGCGAAACTCCATTGTTGTTTTCAACCGAGATTTGTTGCTGAGCATTTGGGTTGGGTGAATTCGACCAGCTGAGATAATTTTCAGGCAAAGAGTTAGTAGGATTGTTGATCGAGAAGCCAGGCGGCGGCTTTATAGGCACATATTGAGAATTGTAGGTGGACGGTTGTAAATTTGTAGGGTTTGGTAGATTGAAATTGTTCGAGGCTTGGTTGGCAAGATTGGGCTGACCAAAGAATTGTGATGGTGAAAAACCAGGAGGTGAAGCTGGTGGGAACTGCGATTCTGAAAAAGTTTTTTCTCACGAGTTTCCTTTCAAGAGAACACATGTGGAAGAGGATTTCTTCTACCTCTCATATTACAGGTTCAAATGTACAAAGAATAGCACAGTTCGTCGTGATTTTCTCTGTTTTGAAAATTTTATCTCGATTGCTTTTGTGAAAAATAAAGAAGAATAACTATATATATGCATTAGAGAGACCCGGAAATTATGCTCTCTTAAAGTCAAGTAGCCGAAGCTGTCATTTAATGTTTTAGCGAAATTTGCGCAATTAACAAACACGGCGAGACTTTTCTTTTATATATCCGCTTTTTTGTAACATTCCAGCAGGGGGTCCCAGATGGATTTTTAGTCAATTTTCAGTTTTAAAGATCAAATTTATAGTACAAGATTCATCAAAAATCCCAAAGCATTCCTTGGCCCTGATTCAGGGAATGGAGTTGGTGTATAGACGCGAAAATCGAAAAAAAACTTCTATTTTCGTCCTGAAAGCATCAGGGATAATTTTATGCGGGGAATCGATTGCGCACATTTTCTAAGCATGAAAAAATTACCTTGACCCTGATTCAGGGAATGAAGTTGGTGTACTGACGCGAAAATCAAAAAAATTTCTTCTTCGTACACCAACTCCATTCCCTGAATCAGGGTTAATTTTTTCATTTTGACCCCTTGATAACATGATTAAGTTTTTTTAAAGCTTATAACAACCTTGTGATGATGATCCTTGTTGTATTTGTGTTTGAGGACTGGGCAAAGATTGATAAGAATTCGAATAGTAATCCAATCGAGGTTGTGCTAAAAAAATCCTTTAAAAAAATTAACTTGAAAATTTTTAAAGATTTTTCTCTCCCCAAAAATGTAGGCTGCCACTTTTTTTGCTTCATCTCAATTTCGGCATCAAACCCCATGTGGCGTAAAAAAAATCGACAAGTTGTCAAAAAATCAATGAAAATGCTATTCATCATTACTAGAGTAGGAAAAACTGAGCCGAAATTGAAACAGGAACAAATGAAATCGAATGATGTGAAAAAACCGAAGAGTTATTAAAGGACCACTGGAACTTTTCAACGGACCTCGAGAATTTAAGAGGAATTTTTACTGATCATTTTTCTTTTTTGGATATTCCCGTTCATAGGTCGGCAAGGTGGGGGGGGGAAGGGGACCCCCGATGAGGTGGTCCCCACCACCTTCACAAAAAACGACCTTTTTTTAGTCTTCTGCACCCAATTTTTATGGACCACCTCATATGTTCGGCGGGGTCTATGTGTGATCACTCCTAAATTTTGGCCCCATGAGTGCGTGGTCTCCCCTCAATTTTGGGCCCGTGCGTGCGTGGGTCAAGGGGGGGGGGGTCCCCCCTTGCCGACCTATGTTCCCGTTCATGAATTATAAACAGAAGCTGAAGCTTTAAAATTTTATTGAAAAACTCGAAAAAATTGCCTTGGTCCCCCCCCCCACCACTTATGTTTTTGCCCAAAATTTTCGAAAAACGTAAGGGAGACCCTTATGATTTTCCAAAATTTTTGGGACCTGAACCCTCTACGAAATTTCGGAGCTCCTACGGTATAGATTTTGATTAATTTGGGGACAACTCTGTCAAAAAATTTTCGCACAAATCTAAAAATTTATATAATATGCCTGTTTCTATTTACCAGATCAGTTCAAAAATCGGTACTACTGGATTAGCAATCCCACTTAACGTGATTTTTTTAGCTTTTTTGGAAATGACCTCTAGGGATAACTTTATGTGGGGAATCGATCGCGCGCATTGACCAAACATGAAAACGAGTCTTTTGTCAGAAAATGAGCCGTATATACTTCACACATGTGCCACATTTTTAATAAGAATCAAGGAAGAAGAATCATATGATTATGAATACGGCTCATTTTCCGAAAAAACTCGTTTTCATGTTTTGTCAATCCGCGCAATCGATTTCCCACATAAAGTTACCCCTAGAGAGGTCATTTCCAAAAAAGCTAAAAAAATTTTTTTGAAAAAATCACATTAAGTAGGGTCGCTAATCCTTAATAGTACCCAAAAATCATACCTAATATTGAATCAAACAATAAAAACATTAATATTTTGGTATACAAAGCCATTGGAGGTTTGAACCTCATCTTTGATATCAACATTTCTATTAATAAATGTGCATAGGGCAATAAGAAAACGGTTCTTCTATCAATTACGCTGGAAAGTGTTTCTGGTTAGCCAACAGTTCCAATAAAAAGAATGTGTGCGATAGGCCTGTAGATGAAAAACCAGCGAAGCGAGATCAATTCTCAAGCCTTTTAGAAGATCAATAGCCTCTGCTGGATGGAATCGATCCGCAAAGTGGACAATTATATCTGATCTCGAGTTGCTAGAGGGATCTCGTACTACAATGGCTGAGGACGATGGATTCAAAAAGTGTTGAAAATTTTACACAAACCACTCACTCTCGCCCTCGGTCGAATGTCGCGCCTCGGAATCCGCTGATGAGAACAGTCCGAAAAATGCACGCCGGCTAAAAGTCTGCGCAAAACTTGTCAGTGAATATTGTTGGCCCTGTAGGCGGTTCAATCGAAAGATTTCCTCATCGGCTTGTTATTAGCTAGTCTGACCTGTAACAAGGATAATAGCATGCATGATGACTTGCTAATTTCTCGATTTAAAAATTCTTTTAATTTGTATAAAAACCTATTTTTGTATGCACAGAGCTTATTTGTTTTTTTTGCAAAATGTGCGAATAACAGATTAACTATTTGTTTACCGAAAAACAATTACATCAACGACAACGTCTTATCCGATTAAAAATTGATTANTTTTTTTTGCAAAATGTGCGAATAACAGATTAACTATTTGTTTACCGAAAAACAATTACATCAACGACAACGTCTTATCCGATTAAAAATTGATTAAGCTACTTCTTTTGGTTGGTCATCAAACAAGTGTCTATTCTATTAATCATCACAGGACAACGTTCCATTCTACTCTTCTATGCACTATTACTTTCATTAGCGAAGATGGGGACCGTAATTTTAGATCTACCTCAGGAAAATTCAGGGCTGATCTACCTCAATAGAATTCATTTTGCGACCCAAAATAATTTTGGTTTTCGATCTCTAATAAAAATCATAAATTCTTGATCGGGTCTCAAGTTCTTGCTTCACAGCAAAAATGAGTTGTTTTTTATGACTGTTATAAACTTAAATGCTTGGATAATTTTGATACATTCAGATTAAGAAAAATAAAAAACTTTATACTTTTAAACGAAGAAAGAACAACAACATAATAGAAACTGAAATTCAAAACAATTTTGGATACTGTGGCAAAGATTGATAATAAAAAAATAGCCTTGCTTCTACACATGTGTTAACTAAACAAAAGCCTAACACTATTGAGAAGTTTTAAGCCGGAGCATAAGAATAGAGCATAGGATACAAGGAAATAGCATCCTCTTAATTCACGGAACACAGAACTCCGTGTGTTCTGGGCTCGAAGTTCGAACACAGAAGACAAAATGAGTTCTCCAAACCGTAGCACAATTTATGTTCCAAATACTTTGTGTTAAGAAGACACTTATTTTTACAATAGTGAGCCAAAGAAATCGTACTTTTGCGTTTTTTGGTGAAAAATTTTCAAATTTTTTCCCAAAATCACCTATAAGGGGTATTTTCATGCGAGAAATCGATTGCATCGAAAAACCTTGAAAACATTTTTTTAAATTTTCAAAAATTTTTTTTTAATTTTCGCAAAAAAAGCAAAAGTACGTTTTTTTTGGCTTACCCTGTAATATTACATTAAATATTTTAATGCTATGTTCAAAAATGCTTCAACTTTTTATATATTTTTAAAGTTCGTAGAAAATATCGCATTTTTGACGAAATTTGAATTTTTAGCACGGCTTCAAACTTTTTTCTTGCCTTTTAAACATTAAAAAACATATGTGTACTAGCTTGGAAATATATTTTAAACAAAACAGAAAAGTCATATGAACTTTTATAACTTGTTTATCGAATACAAATAGGGGCAGGGCGTAGCTGAGGAGCAATCTGGGCAATGTCCCCTGGAATCGGCACGATGCCAAAAAATCAATTTTTTACCATTTCCCCACGAAAAATTGGCTTTTTTTGGTAAATTGTGACCCCCTGAAATGAAATCCTGGCTACGCCACTGATAGAGACCCATTATTTTTTTATACCAAAAAGATCATTTTTAATGACCCAAAAGTGGATCTATAACAAGGGGCAGTGAAATTTTGGAAAAAACGTTTTAAAAAAATCGACTCGTTGATTCGTTGCAAATACTTTTTTTTTAAATACCAAGCATACATTTAGTAACAAGTGAATGATTCCCTTTTTAAAATCATTATTAAAAAATCAATTTAATAACTTTTATGCATTTTTTGCACCACGAGGCCAATTGCGCACCTTGGAAAAAATACGTTCAAAATTCGCTCTTAATTCCTTCTTACTTTTCATTTTCCGAGGTGTGAAATTGGCACCAGAGGTCGCAAATGACGCATGTTAACTCATAACACAATTTTTGCTACTGTAAATAACATAAAAATAGCAATTCTTTTTGGCGAAAAAACAAGATTAACAATTCGATTAATCCACTATTCTAAATGGATGCTTGGAAAATATAATAACTTAAATTGAACAGAGACCAATTGAGATAAGGAGATAGAAAATTACGTTTTGAAGCTCAAAACACAAAAAATACTATAGCATTCAAATAAATCTCCTTAAAAAGCCAACCCTTACTTAAAATAATAAAAATGTAAGTCTTTTATTATAGGCCTACATAATGAGGCAACGATCTTCTACAGCTTGGCCATTTTCAATTCGATAGAATCCAGATTCAAGAAGTGTCTCTAAAAAAATACAATTTCAAAAATTTTGAAAAAATAACTGGTACTTATTCGGACTGTCCCTTGTGGAGATCAAAAAAAGGCACAAAAATGTGCGAAAATCACAAAATTCATGCTATAAAATTGGAATTTTTGATAAAAATAAAAAACTTTCGGCATGAATTTTGATCATTTATATCAATTTTTGTTTTTTCTTCTTTTTTTCATATCTACGGGAGGAGAGGTATTCCGAATAAGATGATATTAGCACCTTATTCGGAATCCTCCCTCCCTGTTGTAAAGTTATTATGCAAATTTTTTAGTCATCGATAAGATTTTCACGAAAGCTCAAAGATATATAGTTATATAGTCGTCGTGAAATTCGCATATCAAACTAAAAAAGGACACGTTTGTTGTACCAAAAAACCTTACCTCGCCAAGCAACAACAGTTTTTTCTTCATTGAGAAGCTCGGCTCTGATTGCATCTCCGGTCGGCCACGATTGATTCTTCATTACAATGTTTGTCGGTGGCGCATGCGACTCACCAGAATCGGCGGACCATATCTAAAAATTGGATAATTATGTATAGGATTATCAGGTTGTTCCAAAAGTTCGTGAACTTCACACTTTTTTATACTGCATTAATAAGTATAAAAAGTAAAAAACTGAACAGTGAAATCCGCAAAACACTTTAGGAACAACCTGATAGAAATATCATCGTAAACTTACTGTAATAGATTTCCCCGGCTTAATGTTTTGACGAGTATGGAACTTGAACATGATTTCGCGCTCGCCCGCTGTACTTTTAATGCACCAGGCACCAACCGGAAACTCTTCGTCTCCTTTATTAATCAAGCGAATGTAGCGACCTTCTGTGTCGACATCATCAATTACAACATCCACATCCGAGTTGCTATTCGTCTGAAGTTGAAAAATTATAGTCAGTTCAATATACTTTAGGCTGCGAATGTCAACAAAGTCAAACTTTGCCTGATTTTCAATAAAATCGTGTTTATTGAAACGATTGGTCATAAAGCATAAAATAAGGCAACAAATTTTATGCTGATTTCTCGATCAATAAAATTTTATTATTTTATATGACCAACCGTTTCAATACACACGATTTTATTGAAAATCAGGCAAAGTTAGACTTTTTTGACATGCTTAAACGCAGCCTTATACACATACCTTAAACGAGCGCGCTGAACGATCAAAATTAACAATATCATCTTGTTCTAAACGCTTTCGCTTAACGCCACGACGGCTTGGCGAATCCGAGAAAGAAACATGATGAGTAGAGATGTTTTGTTGCGACACATTTGGCGTATTTGATGGTGTGATACGAAGCCTAAATATAATAAAAATTTTAGGGGCAATTTATTTTAAAAAACATAAAGGGGACCCTTATGTTTTTTTGGGAGCGGCCACTCCCTCGCTCACCCCTATGCCTACGTCACTGTTCCTCGTTAAAAATTACGCTGTCAAGGGGTCATTTTCCGAAAAAAAATTTCAAATTTTTTCACGTCATTGGGCCCCAGACTTGAATATAACCAAAATTCCCCCCCCCCCCCCCGATATACTTGAATTTAAAAAATTAGAATTTAGAAAAAAATACTTCTTTCAAAAATGTTTCGAAATTTCAACGAATCACTTATATATAACCCATTTTTCTATGCATTTTTGGATATTCAGATGGGATATAATCAAACAACAAAAAACTTACCGAGTTTCTTCACCTTCAAGAAGTTTTTGATAAGCCTGAAGTTCTGTGTCCAATTGAATTTTAAGATCCATTAAATCTCGGTATTCAGAAATCATGTTGTCAATTTCACGCTCCAATTCGGCTATACGCTCGTCGCGTTGTTGGATCTTGAACTCAGCTTCGTCACGAGTACGCCGCAGTAAAGCTTCCAATTCAGAAATTCGACGATTCAGTGAATCAACTTTCGCATCATGTGCGGCACTAGCTGTTTCTAGTTCATGAATGCGAATTCGATAGCGGGACAACTCTTCACGAGCTTCGGTAGCTGCAGCACGATGCCGATTAGCTGTATCTTGAGCTTCATTCAGTTTGTTCTTATACATATCATCCACTTCGCGTCGATTCTGCGCGATACGCGCGTCAAAATCGCCACGCATGGCCTGAAGTTGTTCTTGAAGCTTGGCTTGATAACGATTTTCAATTTCATTGCTAACGGAAGTCATTTCAACTTGTCGCTTACGACGGAATTCCTCCATTTGCTAAAAGAATCTATCATTATCACTATTAGAAAAACGAGGCTATTTTACAGCTCACAAATTAACAACTAGCATCTAACAAATTTGTGTTAGTTGTATTTTTAATCGTTTTGAAAAAAAGATCAAATTTGATCAAAACTGGGAGTAGACTTGGAAAAAGATCAAAATTGTGGGGTCTGCTTGTAGATCTAAGGAGGCCTCATAGAAATGCAAGCGAGTTTTCGATCGTAATCGAGTAAAAACATGCAGTTTCGATCGATTTTAATGATCAAAATTTCCGATTTCTACTGTAAACTATCAAAAAAACAAATGTATTTAAAGAATACCGTGTTATGGTTGAGTCGTGCAAATTCCAAATCTTCTTTGTATGTCTTCAGCTTGTTTTCCAATTCGGTACGCAACATGACTTCATCTTCAAGTTGACGGCGCAAGACATCAAGTTGCTTTTGAAGGTCATCAACATCACGCTTCAAAGCCTACAAAAAAATGATATCATTTACTAATCCCCTTCACCAAAATAAAATCTTTTTCCTAGTGGTTCTCTGCAAATTTTTGAAAACACGTGGGCCCTTTATGATTTTTGTTCATGCTGCTCAAAAATTGCCCATAGCTAAGGGTTCGGAATGAGCTTGATTTATCAGAAATGTTCTGATTTTGGCCAGCAGAAATTGCTTATGTCTGATTTTTGGATCGAAAATCTGATTTTTTTAAATTAATTTTTTCATTGTTCTTGATCAAGTGTATTTTTAATGTTCTTGGATCAAAAATCTGATTTTTGACATTTTTTTCATTCTGAGCCCTGCCATAGCTTGATAATAAACTATAGGGTACCTAAAAATGGCACTTTTGCAATTCTTTTAATTTTCATCAAAATAAATATACAAATAGTTTTCCTATGCGAGAAATAACTTGCATTATCGAACCTTCTCTGGACTGTATTAGCAAATTTTCGCTTCAATACTCACGTCTCTTCCCTGAATTAAGGTCAAATAAGCGTTTTCAAAATTCGGCAATGCGGCAATCTATTATTCGAATAGAAAAACCCCTAAGGTTATTTTGGTGTTAATTAAACAACTTTAAAAAATCGCAAAAGTGCCATTTTTTAACACACTACAATAATGAAAATATACCGTATTTTGATTTTCGAGATTTTGACGACGCGATTCAGCCGTGCTCACTCGAGCTTGATAATCATTCACAAGAGAAAGAGCGCTTTGACGTTCTTCTTCGGACTTACGTAAGTCTTTTTCGAGCTTCGAAACACGTCCTTTGAGATCTTCATAACCATCGACTGCCTTCGAGCGCTCTATTTCGAGCCTATAAAAAAATAGTTATGTTAGCGGAGTGTCGATTTTTAAACAAATTTATGACATCGCAGAGCATGGTAAAAAAGCACTTAGCTGGGGAGGAGGCACCACCCCCCCCCCGAAATTCGAGTTGCGCTAAGCTATTCTAGATATGGTAGAATACTTACTTTGCCTTGTCACGAGAAATGCTGTCGATAAGATTGCGCAAGTCATTGATCTTTGTTTCATATCTTGAAGCGAGATTATCCTTTTCTTTACGTTCAATTACTTCCACATCACGAATTTGCACATGAAGACGCGCATTTTCGGTTTCCAAATTACGGACTTTCTAAAATAGAAAATGACTATTGTATTGAAATTCAGGCAACCTTTTTTGTGGCAATGAATAAAATGGATTTTATGCATTGCCACAAAAAATATTGCCTGAATTTCAATCAACAGTGTTTAAAAGATATTTATTGACACGATTGGCTCAACTCCGTCAAATTGGCAATTCGATAAATTCCAGAAAACAGGGTTTACGCAAATAATAGAATCTTTTTAATACAAAACGTATATTTTGGCTATAACAACAAATATACTTCAATTTTTTAATTACATGTTTTTTTGTAAATAGCTTTTTATTTTAAAAATAACTAGATCCCTCAATGAACCCCTGCTTACTAAAACGAATTTTAATTGGATGATATTTTTTTGCATGTGTTTTAATTGAAAACGGGTGTGATAAAAGTGTTTTAATTAAAAACGGGTGTGGGGAGCAAACTGCATAGTACCATCGGATTCAATTTTTTGCATTAGAAAAACATTTTTATGATCTAAAATTGCATGTTGAATAATGCGTCTTATTGAGTCCTACAAATTCGTTTTTAGAGTTTTTCAATAATCTCGATATTCTAAACACAAATTTGTATATTCAATAAAACGAGTACTCAACATGGAATTTTAGATCATAAAAAATGTTTTCCTAATGCAAAAAATTAAATCCGATCAAAAAATAAGATTTTAGGTGCAAAAAATGACATTTAGGTGCAAACAAACGCATAGGTGAAAGAAAGTGTTTAAGGTGCAAAAAATATCATCCATTTTAATTTTTAAAACTTACTTCGATATAAGTGGCCAAGCGATCATTTAAACCCGAAAGCTGCTCTTTTTCTTGTTGCCGAGTCCAGCGAGTTCCTGAAGTATTACCAGGAGAATGCGATCTAAATTTTATTATTATCTTTAAAACAAATTCAAGAATACCTGCTGTCATAAGTTTCATCCGCTGACGAAGTATCAACATGGACTGTCTCACGAACAATACGAGACGATCGTTTCTGCTTTGTTGACATTCTTAATTTTTATAGTCTTCTGCTTAAGCTGCTTGCTAAAAAGAATTTTTTTAAATTTAAAACTCAATTAAAATAACAAACAAAAGCTAAAATTAATAAAAACTAATTTTGAAAATCAATACTATTAATATAAAAGCAACAAGATTTTTTTTATTACATATAGAAAAATTGGAGTTTAATCGATTAAACCCCAACTCATGTGTTTGAGCAGAAAACGTTAGTTGCATAATTTCATGTTCCAAACAAATAACAATAAAATTTTATAGATAACATACAACTAACGCAATTATGAAATACGGTCCTTATGTTTATCTTGGAAAGGGGATAGGTCAATTTATAATGGACAATTATTTTTAATCTGAAGTTGCTCGTTGTAAGTTGTCCTAGCTCTCTTGAAAAGTAGCGGCCTTTATTTATTTTTTCTTTAAAGTTTTTTGTTTCTAAGAGTACCGGAAGCCGAGCGCTCCGCGTTCGGGGTTTATGACTCATAGCGGCACTCTCAAACGACATTCCTGGTTAAAAATGTATTAGTTATTACTAATACTTTTTTAAAATAATCCCTGTTATAGCTAACTTTAAAAAAAAATTTTTCTCCAATCTCGATGATTTTGGGGCACTTATTCAGAAAGCCTCCACGGAATGCCAAGTGTCCTTATTAATAAGATTTGTCCTTATTTTGAGAGGCCAATTCTTTTTTTTAACAATCTGATTAGAAAATCTTGTTTGTTTTTACGAGAAAAATCTTATTTTTTACCTATTTTTTGTAAAAAATGTCCCTTATTTTCATTCTTCCTGACTTGGCATTCCTGAGTAAGATTATCTAACTATCTATAAAGTAAACAAAAAAAAATTCTGTTTAAAACGATTGATAGAAACATAAAAGGTATAAAAAAAGGACTAAAATGAAATGAGTGCAAAATCACAAATGGCGGCAACGAGTAGGAGGGCGCCATGCCACTGCAATATGTCGCTCGTTTTTCTATTCCTTTTCCTTTCACTTCTGTCCTTGCCTATGTATTAAAAGTCGCCTCTTCTCATTCGAATTTCCCACTATTCTTACGCACAGCGTACACACACATTCCTTCTCATACAATGTGCATAAAATGAAGGCGCCTACAAAACTCTCCTTAATCTGCATTTGTCCTCGCTTACTCTGGCCAAAAGGCCGTTGATTCAGCATTCCTACACGTAAAAGAACCGCCAAAACTCGTTTCTCTTGATTGAACAAGATCGAAGACTTTTCGTTTAACACAAAGTTGCGAAATCCCTTCAAGTTTCGAGAGTGAGAATTATGAAATATTCGAGAGGAGCGACTATTCACAAGACAAATAAAGAAAGCCCATTACTCAAATCGCTGATTCAATCAGCATGCCAAAATAATTGACATATTTGGGCACTGTTACTTTTTCCCCTTTTTGGGTTTTTCCTCACTTTTTCCGTTATTACTTTGAAATTTGTGTAAAATCGGGGAAAGGGTAAGAGGAAAAAAGTAAGGGGAAAATAAAGGGGGAAAAAGTAATAGTGCCCAATATTTTTGTACTCAAAAATCACTTATTTATATCATTTTTTGTACAAAAATTTTTCTTTTTTTATTAAAATATTTTTTTCATACAAAAAATCTTTTTTACCACTGAAAATGATATTTAAAAATGACCTTTTTAAGTATCATTTTCAGTGGTTAAAAAGATTTTTTTATGAAAGTTTTTTTATACTTTAGTAAAAAAGAAAGTTTTTTAATACAAAAAATGATATAAAAAGGAAGGATGCTCGCAAAACGTCTTGAACAAGTGTTCGAGACTCTAAATGCCTTGAATTACATGTAATTCGAGACTCTAAATTAGGGTTGTTGGCGATCGGTTAACCGATAGATCGGTTAATCGATCGATTAATGACTTTTTATGCGTATTGAAGTTTTCACAGAAAGTGATGTTCTACAAAGTTGTTTCTGAGCTCACGGTGAACAACTTTGTAGAACATCACTTTCTGTGAAAACTTCAATACGCATAAAAAGTCATAATCAATCGATTATCTGATCAATCGATTATCTGATCTATCGATTAACCGACAGCCAACAACCCTACTCTAAATGTCTCGAATTCGAGACTCTGTAGTCTTGAACAGATTTGAATTGGTCTGTGCATTGATACGAAAACTTGAATTTGAAAATTTTATTACAAAATGAGTCGTTTAGGTGATTTTGATAGTGTAATTTCTCAGCAATCTGACGACACCAAAACCATCGCTCGAGTTCAACTCTACGAGGAGTTATAGACTTTTGAAGTTGGTAGTACCCGAAATTTGCATAATTAGAGGATGGTCCAAAAACAAGTCCCAAAACCTATCTAAAGGAACTTTTTTTCAAAAAATTTTTGCGCCATCGTGTTCAGCGTGAAAAACTACCCCAGAAACCGTCTTTAGTACCTTGGGCCTTCCGAGTGTTAAATCTCGTATAGGAAAGAAATTTTTACACATCATGTCTTATATTCATGTTATCTATCAATTTGTGTCGAAATATTGAAAATCCCTGACTGACACTTCGCGACTCCTTGTCAATTCGAGACATTTAGAGTCTCGAACACCTGTTCGAGACGTTTTGCGAGAGCTTAAATACAAAAAAGTGATTTTTAAGTACAAAACAGTGAATTTTGAGTACAAAAATTGATTTTTTAAGTACAACCAAATATTTATCTTTTGATGTTTGACTTTATCATGTTTTTTCATTCGTTTCAATAATTAAACTTTTATTCTTTCAGGCAAATTTTGCAAAACATCCAGAAAAAAATCCACCGGATAGGCCAATAAAATTTTTCGAGTCGGTAGAAATTACTCATTCCGACCGGTATCAGAGTAATGGGGCCTATTGTTTAGGGTTGTCGTATTGATATTATATCTATACGAACCCTAGTCATTTCATTAAGTTTTTGCTCTTTGATAAGTTCGACATAAAGTCAGACAAAATGAAATTTTTTTGATTAAAATTTTCAATCAAAAAAATTTCATTTTGTCTGACTTTATGTCGAACTTATCAAAGAGCAAAAACTTAATTAAATAACTAGGATTTGTATCGATATATTATCGATACGACAATCTACTATTATTGCACAAAATGAAAAGTGCAAAAAAAGTTGCACTTAAAAATGCACCAAAAACTGTAAAGTGCACACTTTTCACTTTAGGGTCACCACAAATACGCACAAAATATCTCGACAGCGACGAGGCGCGTACAAATTGGCATATAGATGCAAATTTGTTCTCATTCGGATCGAAAATTTGACGTTCATAAAGTATACACGAAACGACTTTTACACGATAAAGTTGATATGAATAAAGTTGACACTAAACGATCAATCCCATTCTTTTTTTGAAAAAATTGTTTGTTGAAAAAATATTATTTTTTAGGTAAAAATATATATTATTTTTGTAAAAAAATGAAAATCAATTCAATTAAAATTATTTTAGAAATTTTTTTTTATTACAGGGTGTTTCAAAAAAAAACCGTACTTTTCAAAAGTACGGTTGTATGACAAAATCTTTGAATTTTTAGGGGTAAAATCATGCGAGAAATCGATTGCGCGCATCGCCGAAAATTGAAAATGCTTCCCTGACCCTGATTCAGGGAAAATATAGTTTTTTTTCGACTTTTTTTAACTAGCACTTGGTTTGAAAAAACGTATATTCAAAATCAGACTCGGTGGTGCAGTGACAAAGCGACGGCTTATTGGTCACAAAGGTCCCTGGTTCGAATCCCGCTTAGGGAACGTCCAGAAAGTATGTCCGCGTGACAGAGGGTGGGTGGGGTCCGCCGATTTCCTAAAATTTTGTGACAGGTGGGCCCGAGAAATTTGTGACGTCACAAAGTCCCAGAAATTTTTTGAATGTGTCTTGAATGAAATTTGTTAGCAAGAAACTTTGCTTTTTTTGTGATTTTTCTCTCACTCTTTGGTTTTTGAAAATGGAGCGTGCGCCATCCGGTGAAGAAAAACGTAATCAGCATAATGAATTCATGCGCATTTATCGGTTATTCAAATCGAATGAGTCTGACAAAATGAAGGTTGGGAATGATGGAGAAAAGCGTTCGGAAATTTTTTTTGTCACAGTGACATAAGGGTGGGTGGGTCCTCGAAAATTTTGCGCATTTTGTGACCGGGGGTGGGTGGAGCCTGAAAAATGTTAATGTCACGCGGACATACTTTCTGGACGTTCCCTTAAAGCAAAAAAAATTTTGCACAACCGTATTTTTGAAAAGTACGGTTTTTTTTAAACACCCTGTAAACTTTTTTTTAGCTCAAAAATAAATAAAAATTTCAATGTTGTCTGACTTGCTGTCGAATTTATCAAAGAGCAAAAACTTATTGAAATGACCTTCTGCCGTTTAGACTGGAGGATAAAATCTGATCCAGGCCCAAGCCAGGATGACGGACCGTCCGGGCTTGGGCCGGACGGCGTATGATCCGATCCCACCTTCGACCTCTGGTCTTGCCAATCTATGCACAATTGTGCATTTGAAGTGGTGTGTGACCTTAAAAATGCCCATTCTGGCCTCTGGACAAATTGGGCCTTCCGCAGGTTTTTTACACTTGAGTATTTTGGGCATAATTCTTGATGATTAAATCCAATTTTGATGGTCTTAGTGTCGTTGCAAAGTTGAGAACTCGGGCTACAACTTTTATTTTGGGTATATGTAGTCATGTAATAGAAAAAGTGGTCGAAAAATTAGGTTTTTTTAATAGAAATTCGGGTCTCCGAGTGGGTCAAAAATTTAAAGAAATGGCTCTAGCCAAAAACTTTCTTCCCACGGGTGACTTTGATTTGCCTTAAAAATTACCTACAAAACCCCTACTTTGTTTAGAATTGTCCGTGACCAAGCATAAAACAAAATAGGGGTTTTGTAGGTAATTTTTAGGGCAAATCAAAGTCACCTGTAGAAAGAAAGTTTTTGGCTAGAGCCATTTCTTTGAATTTTTGACCTACTCGGAGACATAATTTCTATAAAAAAACCTAATTTTTCGACCACTTTTTCTATTATATGACTACATATACCCAAAATAAAAGTTGTAGCCTGCATTCTCAGCTTTCCAACGACACTAAGACCATCAAAATTGGATTTAATCACCAAGAGTTATGCCAAAATACTAAAGTGTAAAAAACCTGCGGAAGGCCCAAAATTGTCCAGAGGCCAGGGTGGGCATTTTTAAGGTTGCACACTACTTCAAATGCACAATTGTGTTTCTTTTGGGCCTAATTTTCATATTCCATGCTCAATATGGAAAATGATGCTTTTTCCAAAACTATCTTTGAAAATACAGTAAAATGCTGATATGCACAAAATTTTATTTACATAATTACTAAAAAATGTATTGAAAACAAATGGTTTGTTTTTTCTCCATAACGCTGTTGACTTATGAATTTGTATCGAGGCGATTGTTTGAATTTTAACTTTCAATTTGTCTTTACGTAAGCATATGCGATTGGTGCCCTTTTGTGTGTGAAGCATATATATGCCTGATGAAAAAGAATACACCTGGTTTATTTTCAGTTTTGTTTCCGAGCACTTGCACTTTATACAAGGATGTTTCCGTGATTTATCTTTTTTTTATCCCTTTTTTAATGATGATTTGTCCTTTTTTTAAATTTCATGTATGTGCTTTTTGAAAATACATTACAATATGGAAAATGAGGATTTTTCCGAAAACTCTTTTTTAAAAGATAAATCACTGAAACACCCTGTACTTGAAACTTTAAAAATTCATGTATGTGCTTTTAGAATAAAATGAGAAAGTATTCGCTTCTGGTATTATTGTTTCTATTTCCCATTGCTATAGCGACATTGGACAAAGATGATAAACCGAAGGGGCCAAAAGTCACGGATAAAGTAAGTCTTTTATTTTTAAATTTAAAAAATTTTGTTTTTAAGGTTTATTTCGACATAACGATTGGTGGTGAATCAGCTGGACGTATTGTTATTGGTCTGTTTGGGTCTGTTTTTTTATAGATTCACTAGAAAAATAACATGTGTTGAAAATGTTTTAGCACTATTTCATTTTGGCTACTCCAAAAAAAATTTATATTTTTTCGAGAAATGACCCTTCTAGGGGTATTTTTATGCGAGAATCCAAATTTCGCACTCCTGAAGCGTGAAAACGCTTCTCTGATTCAGTATATGCATGTGAGGAACTTGTTACAGGAAATTAAGATAACTATTTAAGGCATCCCTGCGTGATCGTGTTTTGGCGGGAAATTTTTATCGTTAACAAATTTCACGCCAAAACATGACCACTCAGGGATGCGCGTAACCTATCGAAAACTTATAAATACACATAAAACATACCATTTACCGTTCAAATTGAACACCAACGAAAAATGGCTACATTGACTGAATTACAAGGAATGAAAACATGCTTGGGAAGAAGCTACTCTTGCAAGATAAGGAATTCGATAATTGGGATGGTCGATCTCGGACTTATGCATAACCGCCAACCATACGCTAATTGCAACAATGATATGAAGCTCAATACTATAGAAACACAAACAACAAGTTTTCTACAATTTCTGGCAACAAGTCGTGCTATATCTGTTATGGGAAAATCTGATTTTCCTGAAAAACAGATTTTCTCGTAACATATCCATGTCTTCGTTGAGTTATTATCATTTTTTAACCCCAACGGTCCTCTTTAGAGTCGCAATTGTAAAAAGAATCGCATGCATATACTGAATTAGGGAAGCGTTTTCATGCTTCAGGAGTGCGAAGTTTGGGATTCCTCGCATAAAAATACCCCTAGAGGGTCATTTCTCGAAAAGATAATTTTGGATTTTTCAGAAAGACTGTACCAAAGACCGCGGAAAACTTTATTGAATTGGCGAAAAAACCAAAAGGAGTAAATTTTTTTGCACATTATCACTTACATAGGAAAAAATTATGAAATGTTAAGAAAAATTATATTTTTTGCATTAAAGTTATAAGTTTGGCTACAGGGTGAGCAAAAAAAAACTTTTGCGTTTTTTGGTGAAAAATTTTCAAAAATCACCTATAAGCGTTTTCAAGGGTTTTTGATGAGTACAATTTCTCGCATGAAAATACCTCCTATAGGTGATTTTTGAAAAAAATTTTGAAAATTTTTCACCAAACAAACGCAAAAGTACGGTTTTTTGGCTCACCCTGTACTAGAAGGGGATAATTAGCACTTTGTTTAGGAAGGATACACTGGAAGCGTCTTTCATCGTGTCATAAAAGATTTTATGATCCAGGTAGGCGATAAAAACTCGACTAATTCTTCTAAAAATCCAGGGTGGTGATTTCACAAAAGGTGATGGCACAGGTGGCCGTTCGATCTATGGTGAAAAATTTGCGGATGAAAATTTCAAGCTGAAGCATTATGGTGCCGGTTGGTTAAGTATGGCAAACTCAGGCAAGGACACAAATGGAAGTCAATTGTAAGAGCATTAAGTTATTTCATAAACAATTCAAAAATTTTTTAGCTTTATTACAGTGAAAAAAACTTCTTGGCTAGATGGACGACATGTTAGCTTAATGTTTACGTATAAATTTATATGCTCTTTTTAGGTGGTATTCGGAAAGGTTCTCGAGGGTATGGACGTTGTTCGAAAGATTGAAAACACTGAAACTCTTGCTGGTGATCGACCAAAAGCAGATGTAGTGATTGCTGCGTCTGGGCATATTCCAGTGGAAACAGCATTTTCGGTTGAAAAAAGCGACGCTTAGAGTGATCATACAATAGTGATATTATTTTTTTTATAATTGTTACATTCCAATTGCTCAAGTTCTGTTATTGTTTATGTTTAGCAATAAATAAAACATTTTGCAATCCAGTAATAAATAAAATTTTGGAAAAAAATGTATGCGCCCCGAATTTTCGAGGTTCACTATGTTCTCGGTTTTCAGGAATCGAAACCTGTTCTTTCCGTTCAATAGAGCATGGCTGAAAAACCGTTTTTGTCTAAAAAATTGTCACAAAGTCGAAAAGTGAAGCGGTTTTTTTCTGTAACTTGGTTTTCAGCCATGCTTTATCGAAGAACAGGTTTCGATTCCTAAAAAACTTCGAAAACATGGCGAACCTCGAAAATTCGGCTTGTATACATATAATATCACTTATTCTAAATCGATCTCGATAAGCAGCATATTCTTCATTGGTTCATCCAAACTATTTCGAAACAGTTGAGCTTGCTGCCAGGCAATGTCACCCGTACCTCCACTAAATTGCACTTGGACCATCAAATAATCGGCATTTTGAATATCGGTGATCGCTATCTTCCCTGTGTCCGCAGGAACCCGTAGGCAAATATCACCGCAACAAACAGTTGCAAGAATGTTCCCCTTATCAAAGGTTTCCAGCTTTCCCAAATTGACTTCAATGCGACTAACTGTTGTTCCACTTAAATCGATTTTCCATGCTATCTCACCACTCGAAAAGCCATCTTTTCGACATAAATAGGCTTTTTTCCAGTCATTTTCCACTTTTCGGAACACATCTTTTGCTTGAAACGCTAGTTTAGCCCAACCTTTAATTATTTCATCAGGACCGCCATTTGCCGCAGCTCGTTTATAGGTATCATTTACAATGTCATATTCTAGTCTAAACAAGAAAATAGTATACGTATATATGGGTAAAAAACATATTTTTCAATTTTTAAGGGTTAAACAAAGGTTTTCACGCTTCGGGAATGCGTGCAATCGATTTTTCGCATAAAATTACCCCTCAGTATGTCATTTTTTTTTAAATTTTAGAAACTTTTTTCGATTTTTGACCCTGGGGTAACCCCCTTGATCCACAATAGCTCCGGAATTCTTACTTGAAAATGCGAAAATTGGATATTTCATGGTCTGAGAGGCGTTTTCAAGGGTTTTCGATGCGCGCAATCGATTTCTCGCATGAAGATACCCCTTATAGGTGATTTTTGAAAATTTTTCGCCAAAAAATGGCCAAATGGCGATTTTTTTGGAACACCCTGTAAGCTTGAAAATTTACCGAAATTTCTTCGATTTTAATTCATTTTCAGTCAATTTAATTAGCTGATCGATCGTAATCTTTTTGACTCCTTGATTAAGCCCATGTTCTCCAAGTTCTCTACGAGCTTCTCGCCAAGACTTATCACCAGATTTTCGGCCAAAATTTTCTGCTTCAGAGCCATCCCGTAATTGTAGCTTAGGCGATAAAAACTCGACCAATTCTTGGAAAAATCTTTGCTTCAGCAATTCTTGTCTTTCCTTAGGAAGATTCTTTTGTAGGCGTAAGTTCAATTTCTAAAATTTAAAATTGAATTTTTTTTTGTTGGCCTCTTATTCGGATTAGGGAGAGGAGGAATATCCTTTATTTTTTGTTTTCTCGGAACTATAGTCAGGGGTATTGAAGCAAAAATCGCATTTTTGCGACTTTTCGCTTCAATATACAGGCCTTCCCTGAATCAGGGAAGCATTTTTTCGCTTCGTAAATGTCAAATTCGGATTTCTCACATGTTTTTACCTTCTAGATGTGTCATTTTCAAAAAAAATTTTTTCACGTGGATGGCCCCCCTTATGTAGTAACTCCATGATTTTTATGCCTTACTGTTAAAAAATTTCTCAAGACTGGTTCGCGGCATTTCGTTCTTTGGCCTATGATAGCTTTATGATTAAAAGTATAACGCCAAGTCACATCTCGGATATGATCTTTTGCAAAAGCGAAGACATATGCATACTTCTTATTCCATCCCTAAAATTTAGGCTTGCTTAAGATGTTCTAAAAGCTGTTGAAAATAGTATTTTCAACAGACCTTACAATTAACTGTTTCCGTGTTAATAATAAACACATGTGTTCGAAATGACAGAAAGTCTGACTCCAGCAAGAAAATTGTTGGAAACTACCTGTACGGGGTTTTTCAATTCGAGGAATCGATTGCGCGGATACTCGAAGCTTGAAATCGTTTTCCAGATTTTCGAATTTTTGACCCAAAACCTTGGTTTTTTTTGCTTCTCGATCAACAAAATTTTATGATTCATGACCATTCGTTTCAATAAACACGATTTTATTGAAAATCAGGCAAAGTTACATTTTTTGACAACTTTTTGACAACCTTGTAACAACTTTTTTGACATGCTTGAATGCAGCCTTAGCATATTGAAGTTTGGAGTCAGACTTTTCTGTATACCACATAAGCATATGTAGTAAAACTTGCTAAAAAGATGTTTACCTTTTCATACATTAATGGCGTATCTATAACATTTTCACATGGATCACAATGTACCCATCGTTCTAAATCATCTGACCAAATTTCAGTCCATACATGATCAGCATTATCCATAATAAAACTAAATATTTTAGTAATACAAACTTAAGAGAAAACTCAAGATGACAGACAATGATGAAACATGTCGACTATCAGTGGCGTACATAGAAAAAATTTCGCGGGGGCCCAAAACATAAGGGTCCTCTCTTATTTTTTTTACAAATTTTCCCCAAAAATCGACTTAGTCCTCCCTCTTACGTTGTTTTTCGAAAATTTTTTGTTGAATTCTTGAAGTTTTAGCCAAAAAACAGCGCCGCAGGCGCGAAATTTTTTGAAAATGGCCGTTTTTATGCTAAAAATGCTCAGAAAATCACGATTTTTGATTTTTAAAAATGGACTGTTTTGATGAAAAAGAAGGGACCATAGGAAAATTTTTTTCGGATTTCGAGAGAGCGGGCCCCACTGGGTGCGCCACTGCCCACTATCTATTACCCACCACCCCCAACTGTTTCGTGTTGAAGCGACAAAGGCTTACCGAGCTTCTAATCCAATAGCTCGACAGCATAGAGTAAAACAATTTGCCCATTCTCCACAACGTCCTCGCCTAAATTATAAGAAAAAAATACTCGTTACATTAAAAGTTTTAATGGACGAGCTTAGGCCGGCCTCCCATCGTTCTAAATCATCTGACCAGAGCTTGATTGACCCTAATTCAGGGAAAATAAGTATTTTGTATTGAAGCAAAAATGTTGGATTTCCTGTCTCAAAATAATCTTCCTGGGAATAATTTTATGCGAGAATCGATTGCACGCATTCTCGAAGCTTGAAAATGCTTCCCTGATTCAGGGAAATTAGTACATGTTCGATTTTCGCTTCAATACACATAAATCAGGATCAGGGAAGCGTTTTCAAGTTTCGGGAATGAGCGCAATCAATTTCTCGCATAAAATTAGCCCTAACATGGTCACTTTTGAAAAAATTTAGCGTCGAAAAAACATGAAAAAATCGCCCAAATTCCGATTTTTTTATACACCCTGTACTCTTACCTAATACTGAAAAATTTTTTTGTCGAAAACGGTTTTCCAGAGCTCTCCAGATGACAAAAAAGTACCTTGTTTCAAGTAACTTTGATGGCGAATTATAACGTGGAAATCGCACATAAACTGAACAATCCTTGCATCTGTAAACCTCGATCCGATTGGCACCATCACTGAGTTCTTGAGGTGTTGGTGTTCCAGAACTATCTTTAAAGGACCAGTCCAGTGAGAAAAAAATTGCCGGTTTTGTTGATATTCGGAAAGTTCATGAAAAATGGAGCATTTTTCGTTTTTATGGCATGTTCTAAATTGTTGTAGTTTTCGAGATAATTGCGTTTGAAATTTTGAATTCAAAAAAGTTTGTGTATTACAACGAAAACATGTACACAAATTCAAAATTTCAAACGCAATTATCTCGAAAACTACAACGATTCAGAAGATCCGTAAAAACAAAAAATGCTCCATTTTTCATAAACATTTTGAATATCAAAAATGGGCAACTTTTTTCCCACTAGACTGGGGAAAAAGTATCTGTATAACTAGAAAAAAGCTCTTGATAACTTACGTGTATCACGATCCGTGGCCTTGTTACAATTGTCACATTTGGGTGTATCAACCCATTCGAAGAATTCATCATGAAACCATCTTAATAAACCTTTTGCCAACTCATATTGGTTTTCTTTACCATCAAACATAGCCGTTTCACGCAGTTTTTCAATGGGTATTAAAGAAAGTGCCAGCATTTGAGCAACCTCATCCTCATATTGAGCGACCTAAGATGATCAATAATTTTCTTATATTAGAACAAAACCTGATCAACAAAGGACAAAAGTGGCTCCAAAAATGATTTTTCTTGTGGAGTCGCTCGGTTCTCATTTGGTTTTGCGGTTGGCATATGTTGCTGAATGAGATTCTCCAAACCAGGTATATTTGCACCTTGTAGTCGATTCACTTCCTGCCCATTCAATAGAAGTACAAATGTTGGCATAGCTCTTATATTATAGATTTGTGATGTCACTAAATATGGTGGTGTTGTTGACAAAAATTCATTTTACTTCGACACATCTCTACATTCACCTTGAGAAAAACAGCATTCGCATATTTTTCCGAAAGTTGCTCATATAACGGGGCAACCATTCTACATGGGCCTAAAATTTATCATTGAGTATAATCTGTTCCAGCAAGAGAGAAATAAAAGCGCTGCCTACATAAAGGACCAGTCTACTCGAAAAAATTCAATTTTTGGGGTAAAAATTCGATTTTTCACAAAAATTCAATTTCCACTCGAAAAAAATTCGATTTTTGATAAGTAAGGTGACCGTCCACGATCTGACAACACCCACAGGGTCAAAACTTTTAATTTTCAAAAAAATTTTTTTTGATTTTGAACAATTTTTTGCTTCATAAAACCAACAAGTTTAAAGTTTTGACCTTGCGGGAATCGAACCTGTGGGCCCAACGTTGCTTAACTTACCAGATGGACGGTTGCCTTACTTATCCACTAAACTATGTGGGTAGTGCTTTTATTTTCTCTCTCGCTGAAACAGACTATAACATAAAAACGGTACTATGACGGTACACACCTCACAGATTTTGACGAATTTTTCACTAAGAGATTCTATAAGAGAAGAATAAAATTCGTCAAATGTCAATTTGTGAGGTGTGTACCGTTCTGGTGCCCATAAAAAACATGAACGAACCACACCAATCGGCATAAAAATCACAGATAACTAATTTTGACCCAGCATTTGAAAGGGCCAAATTGAACTCATCATCACGATGTATTTGGACTACCATTTTCAACAAACTTGTTAAATCTAACCTAAAAACTATTTTTTAAAAATCGTTTCTAAATTTTTGGTTTCTTAAAGGACCAGTCCGGTAGGAAAAAAAGTTGCCATTTTTGTGTATATTCAGAAAGTTCATGAAAAATGGAGCATTTCTTGTTTTTACATGTTCTGAATCGCTTTTGTTGTCGAGATAATTGTGTGTGAAGGAGTCTCGTGTATTACAACGAAATTGAAACGAAAACATGAATCAGGGTTTTCGTTTCAATAACCCAAAACAATTTTCAAATTGAATCATTTTGGTGCCATTTTATTCGTCTCATTGAGCTGATAAAAATGCTATATTTCTTTTTTCCTAGATGCTTAAGAAATTATTTTCTTGTCAATAAACAAATTTTGATTGAATCAGGAATTTAAGACCTAGGTTCATGTTTTAGTTGTAATACACAGACGAAACTGCACACGCAATTATCTCAAAAATGATTAGAGGGTGCCGTAAAACAAAAAATGCTCCATTTTTAATGAACTTCCTGAATATATACGAATTTGGCAACTTTTTTCCTACCAAACTGGTCCTTTACAGCTAAAGGTTTGTACCATATGTTGAATATGAAATTAAAATGTTTGGATTTGGTTTTTATTTTTTATTCGCTTTTTAAAATGACAAAATACAGTTACACAATCTAATACATTAAAAAGAAAGAGAATAGACTAAACATAATCACACTGGAATTGAAAGGACTAACTGTATTCGCAAAATCGATGGCACTAGAATCGAATTCACCTCACCAAAAAAACGAAATATTTTCATGAAAAATTTGGAAATTTTTTGAAAATAATCCGTAAAAAAACCCGTGAAACGAATTGCCAAAAAAAGTCATGTAAAAAAATCCTCTTGTTTGAAAGTCGATGAAGTGGATTACCACTCCACTCGGAAAAAGCCCTAAAGGGGTTTTTTCCGTGTGGGCTGGTCCTTTTTAAATCCTATATCGAATCGATGGATAAAAGTTGTTTAAAAAAATGCAATATGCGAACACTGTAAAAATACATGTTTTAAATAATGAAAAATACAAAATGCAGGTTGAGTAATTTGATTTTTGACCATTTTAGTGCAACAAATTCAAAAAAGTTTGTGTATTATACGAAAACATGGGCCGAAAAAATATATGCGCTTGTTGATTATTGGAACAAATTACTCAAACATCTTAAAGCGAATAATGGGTTATACATTGAATTTATATATTGTAAACCATAGCAAAAATGGAAGATGGAGATATCGATGGTGGGAATTTTTCCGGAGAAAGAACAGTAAAGCCTATGCAGTTGAGAGCACGCGGAATTCCATGCCGTGGATCAATGTTTTTCTTGTTGAAGCAAACCAAAACTCGTTTCACATTCAAAACATCTTCACAATGCTCCAAGAGCTCAACAAAATGCTCACGAGACAAGCTGGATGGAAGTTGATCGTACGGAAGGAATAATGCCAGTGTGTTATCACCTGCTATATGCCAACACCATTCTTCACTCACATCTAAAAGAATATAAATTGTTTAAAAGGATAAAAAGGGTCGTGCTGCGAACGGCTAAGTTTTTGGCAACTTTTTAAAGAAAATCGAGTATAGGTCGGATTTCTTCGAACGACAGCATTTTTGAAAGTTGGGATCCTGAGGTATTTTTTTCCAAAAGGAATTATTGAAAAAGCTTATAATCTCGCGTTATGCCTACCCCCCGTAATTTTGCGTAATTCCGAGCCAGACTCCCCAACGTAAATTAAGGATAGCCCCAAAAGGAACTTACTTTTAATTAAATCAGAAAGCGCATCGATATCACTATCTTCAACTTCATGTGTAGGGACGTCAGGAGCAACACTTGAGGCCTGTGCGCCCACGATTACAGCTAAAAAAATTAAAATATATAACACACTTATTTTGTAGACGCTAGATTTTGTTTGGTGATCGGCCAAAAATCTAACGCCTTTCTAATGTTTTAGGGTCAAAAAATGGTTTTTCGATGCTATGAATTTTTTAAAGTCCAAATCTAAATCTGATCGCATTCTTACTAATAAATGTGGGGGTAAGGAATCTTTTTAGCATCATATTTTTCCTCATAGACTTAATCCTGGTGGGTCTACCATACAAATCAGGCCTATATAGACAATCCTTTAGAAAATCGAAAAAGCGCTATAGGCAGAAAATTCGACCATTTCTCCGAGTAAATCGGGTACGGCGAACAAAACTATCTAGGTTTCGTCAAAATCTGAGGGTATCAAGTCGATCCGTTTCCTTGTGAGAAAAAAACGCAGTAGCGTATTCAGGGGGGTGCGGCCGCACCCTCCTGAATATGCTGTTACTATTAGCTGATGTGATTGCAAAAAAGTACTATCGGAACTTTTAAACTGGTATTATCAGGGAGGGGAGCAAAAGTTCGGGGACGAACACCAAAAGTTTGGGGACAGACCGACAAAAGTTCGGGGACAACCGACAAAAATTTGGGAACAGTACCCCTGTCGGATTTTGCGTTTTGTGTATTGAGAACACCGAAAAAAATGCAAAATCCGACAGTGATAGTGTCCCCGAACCTTTGTCGGATGTCCCCGAACTTTTGCCCCCTGATAGTTTTTAGTATATGTAGGGTTGATAGTGTCCTACTAGTCTATATTCATAAATGTCTTACGTCGTGGTACTACTAGAAATACTACTAGAATTATTAATAATTGACATCTTCACCAGTTTTGAAAGCACGTTTAAAAGCCGTTGTAAGCCAGAAGTGAAATCTGGTGCAATTCAACGAGTGATAAAACGTATATATAATCAGCAGTTACGAAACCAACTCGCTACTCTCTCGTTTTTTCGAGCTATTTTCTTCAATCAATATTCTTTGCAAAATGAAAAGGAATGGCTTTCTGATACAGTACTTTTAAAAATGAGGGATTTTAAAAGAGTATTTCCGAATGACCCGCTAGACTCACATCATTCAATACAATAACATATGAAAAAAGAAAACAACGCTTTTACGAATTTCACTTTTTTTCGAATTAATTTTTTCGAATAAATTAAGATGCTTTTTTCATTCAAGATTCTTTAATTGAAATTAGGGCTCGCGTTGGCCTGCGGGTGGGATTTTTTCAAAAAATTTTTTGCGGGGCGGGGTTACGGGGTTTTTAAAAGCTTGTGGGCGGGATCCCGCGGGGTTGTATAAAATTTAAATATACTAATCATGAATTTCATTGTAACAATTCTAAAGCATATTCATAACAATTTTTATAAAACATTGGAACTCGCCATACTGAAAAACCAGAATTTTTTTCAGAATTCTCGTCAACGCGAAAAATGTTCCACATCAAAAGTTAGGGTATACAAGGGGACGCAGAAGTCCTGGCAAAGAATGTACGAAGTCCTGACATGGGATGCAAAAAGTCTTGTCCATGTGTGCAAAAAGTCCTGGCATGGAATGCAATAAGTCCTGACAAGTTCCCTATAAAAAAATCTGCAACTTCATGATGATTGTTGTAAATCCATTAAAACCAAAAATTTTCCTATGTCAGGACTTATTACATTCTATGCCAGGACTTTTTGCACCCCGTGTCAGGACTTTGTACATCCTTTGCCAGGACTTCTGCGCCCCCTTGTATATAAAGGGTTCTAGGGGGAGGAATGGCGCAAATTTGGAGGCCTGAAACGTTTATCTGTTAAAGTTATGGCTCCGGACGGCCCCAAAACCCCCACCGGCCTCTTCGACGGAGGTCGAGGCCCCTTTTTCGATCCCTGATCGAATCTATACCGCCCCTTACGCGAGGACTTTTGCCCCCTTGTACTTCTATTGCAAAAAACTCATTTAGGTGTCAAAAAATATCATCCTTTTTTAAATGTCAAGACTTTTGCCCCCTTGTACTTTATATAATTTTACAACGTTCAACTCCGGCATTCAAATTTTAAAATTTACAACTTCTATTTATAGAATTTTAGATTTGCGAATGAATGACTACTCTAATGCAGTCAGATTCTGAATCACGATCTTTAGAGGTCGAAGTAAGTTTTTTTAGGTGCTAAGCATCAGGCAATAGCGAGAAAACAGAGATGAGGGAGCATTACAAGAATACGTACAGTTCTCGGATTTCAACAAAATCGACTTTTTTGGATTCGTCTCGACGAGTTATGACTGAAAAACGCAAAAAAAATTTTCGGCAAAATTTTTTGGGTCACTTTAAGGGGGTCCAAAATATTTTTAACGTTTTTCCCTTGTAACAAGGCTGAAATTTTTTTGAATTTAAAATTATGCCTCTGTGGTGCAGTGGCGAAGCCGTCGGCCGTTCACCACAATGGAGCGGGGTTCGACTCCCAGCTCAGGCAAAAAGTTTTGCGGAAGATTTTAAGATACACCTCTCGGATTTCAACAAAATCTACTTTTTTCGATTCGTCTCGACTAGTTATGACCAAAAAACGCAAAAAATTTTCGGCAAAGCATTTTTGGGTACGTTTAGGTAATCAAATTTGCCTTGAAATAGGCCTAAAATACGTGGTTTATTTTGATTTTTGATATTTTTTGGCTTTTGATATATATCCTCCGGCGCAGCCGGGGTATCAGCCTATTGTGACCTTAGGGCCCCCGGCGCAGCCGGGGCGTATCAGCCTATTGTGACCTTAGGCTACAGGTCAAAAAGGTGGACATACCCCGGCGCAGCCTGGGATTATCAGCCTAGGTCACAATAGGCTGATACCCCCCCCCCCCCCCC
>OZJO01000425.1:0-41537 GCA_900406225.1 Acrobeloides nanus | reverse complement strand
GAGAACTGTACGTATTCTTGTAATATACCGAGATGAGGGTGGAAGCAAAAAACAAGAAAAATTAACTCTCCTCCCCCCCCCCCCCTCCCAGAAAAATTCTACGGACAGATCCGTATCCAGGATTTAGCGACAGAGTGGGCAAAATTGTTTAATTTTCCAAAAACGCAAAAAATTGTTTAAATTCCGAAAAATTATCAAATAAAAGTCGTAAATTTTTCTACAAATTTAAAATTTTGACAAAGATTAGTTAAAAATTGACTTTTTTTTGTTAAAAATTGCAACTTTTGTTAAAAACGGTAAATTTTGGACATTTTTTGGTAAAAAATTTTTTTGGGGGTAAAGTGAATCAGAAACGTTCCCCCTCAAAGTGACCCAGAAACGTTCGTCCCAAAATTTTTTTACTTTTTTGGTCATAATATGTCGAGTCAAAGCGTTTATAAACTTTTTCGAAAATCCTAGTCACTTCATATTCGCCACTTTAGCCCGAAAATTTTTGGAAAAAATAGAAAAAAGCATAAGCAGGGATCCTTATGTTTTTGGGGTCTTCAAAATTACCCTCCCCCCCACCTGGAAAAAATCCTGGCTACGGGAGTGGTGGCATCCCTTCGCTATGTGCTTGCTAAACTTTCAATCTTATTTCGTTATTTTTTAGTCACTGATTGATTCGTGTTTGGTACATTATGACTATGAAGATGCCATTGTTCTTGCTGAAGCATATTTTAATCGAGGTACTACTTTAGGGCTATTTAAGTCTGGTAGCTCCAATGACGTGAAAAAAATTTGAAAATTTTTTCCGAAAAATAACTCCTTTAGCGTAATTTTTAACGAGTATCACAGGTTTGTCAATTATGAGGAAGAACGAGTTCGACGAGTCAATTCTCAAATGCTTCACCAAGGCGTAGCTTTTCAGTCAACTCGAGCAGCTCTCTTGCAAGTCATCAATGGTGTTGCCATCTTGATCTTTGTTTCTTGTAGTTATTCAACGAACGGTATTTGCTGCTTTGCTTTTTAGGCTTTTATACTTTTCTTTGTACTTGTTTGTACAAGTAGAAACACAGATCGTTTCTCTTATATTATCAGAAAACGAATAAGAATTGCATGTTATATCATTTTCAAGTTATATGAACTTTGCTCGAAACAGTGTCAGAGAAGTTACGCTTCAGGATGCTTTTTTGGATTTCTCGTTAATTACGCTAAAGGGGTCATTTTCTGGGAAAAAATTTCAAGTTTTTTTCACGTCATTGTTACCCCTAGACTTGAATAGCCCCACTACTTTTTTTACGTTTATGGTAGTAAACAATTTTATGCTAGTGAAATGTGAGCACTTGAAAAATATGAGGAATTTTCTTATGAAGCTAAGAATAAGTAGCATTCACTTATGTTTTTTGAGTCTCGTTTTACGGAGACTCGCGAAGCAATCAGATTTATGCGGCATAGATTCGAATGAAACGAAAGGGTTGAAAACGATACGAATAAAACGAACATAAATGAAACGATATAATGGAAAAAAAAACCGAAAAAAAATTTTTCGTAGGAATATTTTTTCCCAAAAAATTTTATTGGTTTTTTTATGTCGTTTCATCTCCGTTTCATTCGAGTCTATGTCATTTACGCAACAATATTGAAAAATATTTTCTTTTTTATAGTAAAAACAGATCATGCTTTGTACATTCTTTGTCAAGCATTAATGCGAAACAATCAGTCGTATGCTGCATATTATTTGTTGAAGAGCCATGGAGTGGAAACTGTCAAATCAAGATACCTGTTTGCTAAATGTGCTTTCGATTTAAGACGGTATTTTATTTTTTCACCTTACAAAGGATGGTTAGTAACTGTTATATAAAAAATTAATAAACTAATAATAATTTATAGGGTCGAAAACAGTGGAAATAAAGTTTTCCACCCGATTTTTTGTAATCAGCAATTTATGTTTGAACTTTTAGCATACTAAATAAAAAATATTATTTTCCAACCCAAAAAATCATCCATGGGGTCTCCCTTATGTTTTAGGCGCACATAGAAAATCGATATCCAGATCTAAAATGGTCTGGATATCGATTTTCGCCAAAATGACGCCTCAAGTTCTCCACAAGTATAAAGGCGCGGAACCTAACTTTATGTTTTTGTTAATCACTCACTAGGTACTTAAAAATAACCTAGGTTTCAAGTTTGTAGCAACACTTTTTGGCGTACTTCCACCCCTTCAGGAGCTATCTGCGATATTATCTTAAAGTAAACAATTTAACTAGCCGATTTAGGTTGGAAGAAGCCGAAACATGCCTTAGAGATGGGAAAACTGTGGACCGTGTATCTCTGCATCCTTGTTTTACTAATACAGATTCTTTTGCTTTTGCACAAGCATTACTAGCTAAGATTTTATTGTAAGTTTTTTTATTTTTTAATAATATGATAATTTTTTATTTTTAGCGAGACGGGTAGAACCACCAATGCAAAAACTCATTGGAAACTTGCTCTGACTGCAAATCCGTTTTTATGGACTTCTATTAAGAATTACTGCGAGATGGGCGGTGAAAGTATTAAGCAATTGTTTTCGAATTTAGTCAACGAAATTTCGGATACTAAAATGCGACCAGAAAAGAAAAATGAACGACTTCTAAAGTAAGATATTGCTGTTGCCCTTCTCCCGCCCTCTGGCTACGCCACTTTCGGCAACTTTGATTTATTTGATTCAAAAATAAATTTATTTTGATTAAGAAAAATTCAATAAAATATTTTGATTCCAATCTCAAATTGAAACGACAATTTTAAATTAAAGTAATCGATAAATGAGAGTTGATGAACCACGATTTAGACAACCTTTTGATAAAAAGCTTTACGATTTGAATATTTAGATCTTCGAGAATCCATGAATTAATCGTTGATACTTCTAGTAAAACAACACCACCGAATAATTTACAACAAACAATTGTTATGCCAAGTGCTCCCAAAAAGAAAAATCCGGTAAACTTTTAGACAAATGATTCACAAGAGATGTCTGCGAATTTTAGGCTTCTGGAAATAAGAAGAAATCAATTCCTTCACCGACATCTATAAGCTGTGTATCTCGGCGAAGAAATGATATTATTGAGACTCGTCGAAGTACAAGACTTTTTAGTGCACAAGAAAATGAAAACAAGGTATGTTTTTTCAGCATCATCTTAATGAAATGTGGGTTTATTTATTCGAACAAGGGAATCTTTCTAAGTGTCAGCCCGACACTAAGATTGAAACATATAGCTAAAAAACTTTTTCATACCCGATTTGCTATCAAGATGATGGAAACTACAAACGAGAACTTCAAAATTATCCTATATAAACACTAAAATTATTTTAAGGAGCTCTCGTTCGTAGATAATTCCTTCATTTTTAATAGCAAATTGGGTATGGAGAATATTTTTAGCTAGATTTCGATATTGATTTTGATGCACTATTAGATGGTTCCTTGAAAGATCTATGATTTACTAGTGTTTATTATTTAGGATGTTTCTTCACGTTTTCCCCACTATTCCAGTCGAACTTCAGCGCCTAGAAATGTTTCTGGAATGAAAGAATTGCGATCAGCGAACCGCTTAAATTCGGCCCGATCTTCCGAGAGATTATCACCAGTTTCTTCCACTATAATACCAATCGATAAAAAAATCCTATATGAGAATTCACCAGATGAAAACAAAGTTGTGCGTCGAACTCATGCTTATCCACTGTCTTCTGTGAATTCTGCCGTTTCTGACTTAATAATGAAAAAAGCACTGCCAAGCTCGTTGTCAAGTTCAACAAATTCTCTAGCCTCGAATAGAAAAGAAGACTTTGAAGAGGAGCCCATGGACGTTGAGAATACACAACCAGGAAATGCTCAAAATACAAAGTCGAAGGCAAAGCCTGAAGAACCGAAGAAAAATCCCATATATGGTGAGTTAATTCTGGAGATGAAACTTTACCATAAAAAAACAGGTTCTAAGGCAACTTGAAACGAGCATATCCAAATTTTTTCATTGTTCAACAAAAAAGTCCCAAATTTGACATTTTTTAAGCCAAAAGTTCTTCATTTTCTAAGCATTTTCAGCATATAAACAAGCATTTTTCCAAAAATTGAAAAAAGGTTCCCCCCATTCTTGAATCTGGCTACGCCACTGATATAGATATTAAAAATAATATTTCAACTCGGGACCAATTTTTTTTGAATTATATTTCACTAATTTAGGCAATATTGCCGATTGGATTGTTCAAATCTCCGAAGTACAACAATACTTATCGAAATTTGGTTGTGATGAAGCCATGGACCTCATACTTGCATTACCTGTCAACTTTGCACAACTGCCATTGACGCTTGAGTTGCATGCGAGAATCTTGTTTGAAAATGGTGAATATAAACGAGCATCGGTGATTTATGAAGAACTTCATAGGTTGCATCCACAAAGAGTCGAAGGAATGGAAGTTTGGAGGTGAGTTACTTTTTCGGTACTTATTTAGAATACTCCCTCTGTGGGGAGGGGGGGGGAGGACATGCCGGATAATATACCTAATACGGTACTGACTCGAATTCGGTCAAAGCAGGTTCTAATCATCTCATCTTTGCGAGTTATGAACTAAAAACGCAAAAAAATGTTGGATCGAACGTTTTTGACCACTTTTGACTATGTTTTTTTCGACTTTTTGGCTTCAAAACATAAGGGGTGACCGAATTTGAGTCAGTACCGTATTAGGTATATACTCCAAAATGCCCTTTAGTTGGCTCAAAATTCGCATAATTCGAGCTTCAAAAAGTAGTATAAAAAGCGCTCAATAGACACATTTTTCATCGGCATAGGCTAATGAAACGATGCCATTTCCAGACGGCGTTCGGAAACGGGTTTGAATTTGCCTAAATATTAAGACAAAACCCTAAATTTGGTTTTGTTCCATTATGTCATCTCATTCCACTCTCTTTGTTTTATTAGAGCCTATGCTAGTGAAAACTGTGTGTCTATTGAGCGCTTTTTATACTACTTTTTGAAACTCGAATTTTGAGCTAAAGGGCATGTTCCACAGAGGAGGTATACCCTTTTTTCTTCGTTTTTTTTTAATATTTTGGCCATTTTAGCACAGCGCTTTGGCATCTTCAAGATGTACATAGACTATCATCATTGGCAGCTGAATTGACGGAGTATGCTCGTGAGCGACCAGAGACTTGGTGTGTCGCCGGCAATTGTTATAGCATTCTCAAGCAGCACGACACGGCTATTGAATGTTTGGAGCGTGCTATTCGACTGAATCCACGATTCGGTTATGCCTATTCATTATTGGGCCATGAATTAGTCGACATCAACGATTTGAATCGGGCCTCACAGGCTTTCCGACAGGCAATTTTGTATTCACCAAATGATTATCGTGCATGGTATGGCCTTGGTCTCGTCGACTACAAAAGTCAACAACTCAGCTTGGCGCGTTACAATATTATGCGCGCTGTTCGCATTAATCCAAGGAATACGGTGCTCTTGTGTCAATTGGCTGTCATTGAACAGGCATTGCACAATCAGAAAGAGGTTTGTTTTAAAAATTAAAACTATAATTAAAGACCATACACCAACTCGATTCCCTGAATCAGGGTAGATGATTTTTTCATGCTTAGAAAGTGTAGACAGTCGATTCCTCGCATAAAATTAGTCCCAGATGAATGCTTTCAAGGCAAAAATAGAAATTTTCGCGTCAATACACCGAATTCATCCCTAACCAGGGTCAAGAAAGAGTTTTTATGCTTCGGGGATGTGCGCAATCGATTTTTTGCATAAAATTACCTCTAAATATGTCATTTAAAAAATTTTCGATTTTTGACCCTGGTGTGACCCCCTGCTCCACAATAGCTCCCAATAATTTATTTGATCTTTTTTAGGCAATGAATATTCTTAATTCGGCATTGAAATTCTCACCTAACAACGTGGCATGTAGATACCATAAAGCTCGTCTCCTATTTGACATGAAACGATATACGGATGCGTTGAAAGAACTCCAAGAGCTGAAAGTGCTATCTCCGGATGAAGCGAATATTTTCTTTTTATTGGGACGCGTATACCGCAAATTGGGAAATCACCATCTAGCGCTAGTTAATTTTAGTTGGGCGACTGAAATTGATCCGCGTGGAGATCAAAATCATTCAACGATAACTGTAAGTCTTGCTGTTTGATTTCATATATTTTTTGTTTACAGGACCAAGGACCTTATGATGATGACCCAATCGACCTGGATGATTCGAATCCATCTGACAATTCTTTCTTCTAATCAACTTGGGCATATGAAATTTTATGTTCTTTCTCATCAGTGCTTTCTTATTGGAATGCTGCTCACTAAGTCTAATATTATATAGTTGTGTGTGGGGTTGTTTGATTTATTAATGCAAAGAAATATTATGCTTGTTTTTATTTCCGATTAGAGTAAATATTGCTTTGAAATTAACTAACCAAGTTTGAACATGAAAAATGTTACATACTGTGCAAAAATATAAGTCCACTTGTTTTTTTGAGTTTTCGGTCTTTAAAGTTGAGAAGAAGAGTCGAAACCTGTTTGCACAGTTGAAAACCGGTAAAAATTTCTATTTTTTGCTAAACATCGTTTTAGCCTCTAATCTTTCTATTAAAAAGGTTCCGACTCTTCAACGTCCGAAAACCAAAAAAAAAACACGAATGGACTTATATTTTTGCACAAGATTGTAGATAATGGTGGCATAATTGGGCTAAAAGACAGGGGCTAAAAGAAAATTCGTGTTATTACTAATTTTTTAAGATTATTAAGAGACAATTTCGTGGACGGGTGCTTTAAATTTTTGCGGTACATATGGGCGATTTATACTTTATATTAAGCCACCTATCTATTGCATACTAAAACCGATAGAATTTTTTGTATGAATATTTGGTTATTTAAATAATAAGTACCGGGAAACCGAGCCCCGAATTGTACAGGATCAGTAATTACTGATCCTATTTCAGTGATGCCAGCCATCAAAACTTGGTATTGTCGTTCCTGGTTTAAATCTAACGTTCGCGAGATCGTCTGTACATACACATTATACGTTTAATGTAGTAGGATTTTTGATAAAACAATAATAACGAAACATGGCAATAGAGCTTTTCTCGCCAAAAAGAGTTTTTCCTTTTTTCAATTTTTACGAATTTTTGACGAAATTTCCAATTTTTAGCACATTTTTCAATTTTGAAAAATGGATCTGGTCCAAAGAACAAATTCATTTTTTGATAAAAATTGAATGTTCTGTGAAAAATTGAATTGTTTGTGAGAAATTTGCATTATTTAGACGAGAAAGCTCTATTGAAGAAAAATGAGAATCTCTCATCTTTCCTCAATAGAGCTGGGAAAGCTCTATTTGAGGAAAGAAAGAAAACTGATTTTTCTCAAAAACTATTTATATTTATAATTACTTTTTACATTTATTATTTTGTGTAGTGATATTCTTGTGGAATAAAGTTTTCTCTAGTTCAATTTATAAATCAATTCGTCATAGTGACAATTATAATCGATTTTATAGTTTGTTCATATTCTTATCAACGTAGCAAAAATCGTTGGTTTCAAACGTCCTAAAAATGTCTTCAAAAGTGGTTTGTTTTGTTGGTTGCTATACACATGAGAATGGCAAAAATGGAATTTATTGCATTGAAATTTGCCCGAATTCGGGAAAACTCGAAATTCTGAATAAATTCGAAGCAGAGAATGTTTCTTATTTTGCTCAATCGAATCCATACTTGTATGCTATTTCTGAAGGAGCTCCACCACTCAGCCGTTTGTGGCGATTTCGAATAGATCAGTAAGTTGAAATTCGGTACTACTAAGGATTAGCGAGCCCACTTAAAGGGGGGGGGGTGCATTTTGCGACCATTTGGGAGAAGCAAAATTTTTTTTGTAAAAATGACCCTATTGGGGGTAATTTTNGAATGTTTCTTATTTTGCTCAATCGAATCCATACTTGTATGCTATTTCTGAAGGAGCTCCACCACTCAGCCGTTTGTGGCGATTTCAAATAGATCAGTAAGTTGAAATTCGGTACTACTAAGGATTAGCGAGCCCACTTAACGTGATTTTTTAGCTTTTTTCTTGGGAAATGACCTCTCTAGGGGTAACTGGGCTCGCTAATCCTTAATAGTACCTCGATATTCTCTTAGCCCCTGTAGTTAAAAATCCAACTTTTAGTATAACGCCGTATCAATTGAATGATCCCTACCATGTTGGACTTTTTGAAGATGGTGCTTGCTTCTTACACGTTACTAGTTTATCTGAAAGGGTGAAACGTTTAGCTGTCGCTTTTTATAATTCTGGCGCGGTACAATTCTTTGAAGATGTTGAGGGTGTTATACAAGCTGGTCCAAAGAACAAATTCACCGAATTTTCCAACCACGATTCAACTCGTCAAGAAATGCCGCATATCCATTGTGTGAGACCATTGCTAACAAATACCGGAGGAGCTTCAGAATATTTTGTCGTCGATTTGGGCGCTGACCGCATCTACCTTGTAGGCTGGTTATGTTTGGAATCAACAACGAACTAGTATTTATAGGTGCATGTGAATAATTCGAATGAGACACTATCTATTACTGATTCCATTCAAATGTCTCCTGGAAGTGGGCCTAGACATGTTCTCCAACATCCAAATCACCCACTTCTTTTTATTCTCAACGAGCTTGATAATACGCTATGCGTTTACAAAATAGAGAAAGATCAGGTAACAAGGTGTTCCAAAAAATCGACATCTGGTCACTTTTTGGCGAAAATTTTTCACAAATTTTTTTCCTTTCACAGGGGGTCCACATTCGAAATAAGTACCGAAAATTGTAGAAATTTGTCGCTGTGGAAAAGCATTCAACTTTGGTCAAATCTAATACAGACTTTATTGTCGACTCAGATGAAATCCAAGGTGCCGCTCATTTAGCCGTCTCCGATTGTGGACAATTTGTTCTATGCTCAAACAGAGGACGATTAAATAATGTGGTGGTTTTTCATATCCAAGACCCCGAGCTTGGAAGTTTAGCTCTTCGGAGTGTCGCCGGCTCTTGTGGTCATTTTCCCCGCTATTTTGCTCTGCATGGCAAGTTGATTATTGTAGCTAATCAAGTAAAATTTTCTATAATTTGTAACCATAATGTATAACTCAATATTTTATTTCTAGCTTTCTCGAAATGTGGTTGCTTTCAAATTCGAAGATGGTTATATAAAAGAGAAGCTGTCTGAAATTTCATTGATAGAAAATCCTGTAGCATTGCATGTCTATATTCCGGGAGAGTAATGTTGAGTGTCATGTTGTATGCTAAAATACCAATATTTTGTTAGAACCCGATTTATACATAGATAGAAACACATAAACTATAAAAGTCATAAAAACCACAATAATGTTTTCATCGGAAAATTTTCACTTCAAGTTTTACATATTAGATTGTCTGTAGGGTTGGGATTGATCGACAAAATTTTTTTCAAAATGATGTCAAGCCAAGTTAGTCGCATCAAGTCCCAATCCTAATTGTCTGATATCCCTGTATTACGTTATCAATGTTTTCTGATTATTTTACCCCTCCCCCACGTGATCAAAAATGCACTAGCGTTATCAACTTTTTGTTAAGAGGAATGGCCCATCACCATCATGATAACGTAATATCTGGGTGGCCTCAAGGGATAAAGAAAAAAAGGTTATGTCTTACTAAAATTATTTAAAAATCTATATACAAACAACTAAGGAAGTAGTGTAGCTGAATTACAGAAGTGAAAAGTGTAAATAAATGTCAATAAAGAAAAAAGGATCAAAGTAAAACCAATTACAATTTGTAACGTTGAAGTTTTAGATACTGACCTTGGTCGCGCTATACCATTCTATCAATCAACCCACCCATATTCATCAAGCGCATTATTTTGTATTAAAAAAAAGCCCATATTTGATCAGATTTAAAATTGAAAAAGCATTTAAGCCTCTTTTTCCATACACCAAATGGGCTGCGTTAAAATGAAAAGTTGTTTCATTTTAACGCTGGATTGGATAGCAAAAAATTGGAGCTATTTCGGCTCTCATACCCCATTGAACGTGGTCTAAAAAATCGGAAATTTTATTTTTCAACGCAGTCAAAGTAGCTCAAAAAATTTAAATAGAGTCAAAAACTGGTATCAGATTGTTCCAAAAGTTCGCGGACTTTAGTTCCCACTATCGAAAATGAGAAGTAAAAAGTAAAGTTAGCAAACTATTGAAACAACCTGATATTTTATTATCTCATATTCTTCATTAGTAAATTAAGATGTAGCAAGCGGTTGCTTATCTTCTTCCGTATGTACAATAATTGGACGTGAAACTACTGTATCAGCATAGGGTGGTGGATTTGGCATTGGAGTCCAACCGAATAGTTGTTCTGGGTAATGGAATGCCGCGGTCACCTATAACTTGCGATGAACAAGATAGAAAGTAAATTATGACATACTTGAAGCTGTTCGCTGATTTGGCGTGCAACCTTCTTTTCTCCCAAGAATCCATAGCAGCGCCTAAAAATATTCAATCATACCATTTTTAGAACGAGCCAAGGTCGACCCTTGGTTCGCTCTAAAAACTTTTGGCAAAAATTCGATTTTTTTGGTAAAAATTCAATTTTTTGTCCAAAATTCGATTATTGATCAAAATTCGAACACCTCAACTAAAATTAAGCTAAAAAAAATACAAACAAATCGATGGTATTTAGTTGAAAAAAATATTTGCGTTACACTTCACTTCAAGATCTTCAAACGTCAGCCGCTAAAAAATCAGGCAAAAGATAGAAACAAAAAATTTTCACTATTTTTTACATTAAAAAAATCATTTTTTCGTTTTAATACCTTTTTCCTGATCGCCAATTTAATCGAAGTGTAACCCAAAAATTTTCTTTCAACTATGTAAGAGTATAATGTGTAACAAAATCTTACCATACGACAGACAAACACCAAGCGTGGATCATTGTTCCAATAAAATGGCTAACAAACTGGCTAGAAAATCTAAATTACTATACTTGGCCACAACCGTCAATCATACCTATTGTTATAGACTTTGTCGAATTCCGATGATCCATATGAGAATGAATTTCGATCCAAGTTTAAGAGATCAGTACCAAGTTGGGCACATCCGGCAAGGATGGCAATAGTTGCGTAAACAATATATGGCAAGAGAAGAGCACGCCTTTCGCTGCGAACACCATGAATCATCAACACGACAAGGATCAATTGGATTGCGACAGCAATTAAAAGTTGAGCTAAAAGTGAACATTACACAACAAAATGAAGCTGAAGAACAACAATGAAACAATTTTCCTAATGGTCCTTATGTTTTTGCCCAAAAATTTGTTCAAAAAAGTCCAATTGTCTCCCATTATGATTTTTCATCAAAATTTCATCCAAAATGACCATTTTTTAAACAAAACTGTTCGAAATTTGCCATTTTTTAACCAAAGTTCGTAATTTTCTGAGCATTTTCAGCAATAAAACAAGTATTTTTCGAAAAAAAATTTCGTGCCTGTTGGTGCGAAAAAATCACAATGGAGGACCATTATGTTTTAAACAATTTTTGGGAGAAAATCGCAAAAAAACATAAGGGGAACAAAGAATTTAGCTCCTCCCTAAACCAAATCCTGAATATAGCCCTGGGGTGGTGGATCAAAATCTAAGGCAGCTCAAAATTCGGCACTATTACTTTTTTCACGTTTTTTCGGCTTGAGTGATTCCCAATTTCTGCCTAGCAGTCTTTTCTGTTTTTTGTCGCGCCCTGAAGAGCGGACGGAAACGTTTGAAAAAAAGAAAATTGAAAATTTTTTAAAAACTTGAAAAAAGTAACGTGGAACACCAAAAATGTGAAAAAAGTAAAAGTGCTCAAAATTCTTTGTCATATGTAAACCTTATAAAAAGACTTACAAATATATTTGGCTGTATAGTGGTTAATCCAGTGATCGAGCGATAAATGCCCAGAAATGGCCATAAAATAATGATAGCCAAAGAAGATAGAAAAGACGAAGCTAATCATCATTTGGATATAGCCAATATGAAGCGAAGCCTTGGTCACATGAACCATTCGGCAGAGTACCTTGTATTTGTCTGATTCTGGATCCCATAGCGAGTCCATGCCCAAATCAGTCGTGATTCCAATACGGTATTGTTCACGGGTGGCAGGCGTGCGACGGTTTCCCGGTTTCACCATTTTTTCTACAAAAAAACAATCTAGTGTTGCTCAAAAGGTAAAAATCGGATCAAGTTGACCGATTTTCTGACAAAGTTTACCGAGAATTTGCGGTAAACTCTATCGGTAAACTACCGAGTTTTCGGAAAATTTTACCGAAGTTCATAAGGTTTACCGAATTTTGGTAAATTTTGCGTAAACTTGGTACAGAATGGGCTTTAAAAAACCAAAATTTTCCCGTTTTTGGCGAAAATTTTTTTTAAAAATCGAAAAAATGACGATTTCATGGCCAAGTTAGCATTTTCAGAATTTTTCAATGCGCGCAATCGATTTCTCGCATAAAATTTTCCCTACTAGATCACTTTTGAAAAAAATTTTTCCAAATTTTTTCGTCAAAAAACGGCAAAATTTCGGTTTTTTCAAGTCCACTCTGTACTTTGCTAAACTTCGGTAACGTTTACCGAAGCTTGTGAAGTTGACCGAATTTTGGTAAAATTTGCGTAAATTCGGTAAACTTTACTCCGATTTTTATCTTTATGAGCAACACCTACAATGCAAAAAAGTTGAAAATCAATTAAAAAATTTCGAAAGCGTTAACAACAACAAAAAAGAGTGAGAGGCATTCACGTATAATCTGGCCAAACCCAACCATTCATAATCGATCGATAACTCCTTTCTCTTACATTCTATGACGTCGGCCAATAGCACTGTGTGGGAACGGAAGTGTAGGGCGCAGAGTGGCAGAGAGAAGTGCTAGACACTGTCATATGACGGCGCACCATCGTTGGCTCGTCCCGAAAGAGCCAAGTTAGTTGGCTGCCGCTTCTCATGAGACTCTCCGACCTTTAGTCCCAGGAGTTTTTTCCTTGTTTTCTCGAATTGATCATGAATCAAAGAAGCCTAGTTTCCAATCGATGAAATGTCAAATTCGTTTATGCAAAAGTTGTGCAACAAACGGAAACAATAACACTTATGCCACTCGTTTTCGGACATGAAAATGTAATAAAACGGAAAATGTTCATTTGCATACGAAATGTAGAAGCAAAATGGAAAAACAGGAACTAGAAAAAAACGGATCAAAAATATGAAAGTTCGAATTTCACATTTTCGAGACCTGAAAATCTTAAATTTTTTAAAGATTTTTTTTGCGAAAGAATTTTAAAGTTTCCATTTCAATAAAAAGTATCTGCGAAAGAATCTTAATCCGGAAATCCTTGAAAATATACAAATAACACACATTTTTCAGAATTCGTAAAAAATGACGTTTTTTTTTAAAAAGCGGGATGACAAAGGGAAAAGTGCACGGAATCTATGTTTTTCATCACAGAAATGATTCATCAAAAATGGACGGAAACCATTTATGCGTTGGAGGAGAGTGTACATTCATTGTAGAGACGAACATGAAAAGATCGAACGGCTGCATCATACGCTTGGAATGAGTTTCATTGAACCATATGTCAGAGGGGATGACATTTGAGCGCGTCTGGAAAGAAAGAAAAATTTAAGTCAAACCGTATGCCGTGTAGTTGTTGTGCAATAGAAAAACGGATCAAAAAGCTCAACCTAAGATTTGTTCTCAAATGCACTTCGACCAAAATTCTCGAGTCAACTTTTTATCGAAAAAAAATGCGCCAGAAAGGTGTCAACAGTGCGCCGATAGGCGGCGCACTTTTGAGCTATTCATTGTTAAATAATAAGAGAATACTAGTTCAAAAGCAGGGGGCGAAAAAATAGGTGATAGCACCCAAAATTCACCCACTCATCACCCACTGGGTGATGGGTGATTCACCTTGGGTNCGTACTTTTGAGCTATTCATTGTTAAATAATAAGAGAATACTAGTTCAAAAGCAGGGGGCGAAAAAATAGGTGATAGCACCCAAAATTCACCCACTGGGTGATGGGTGATTCACCTTGGGTTATGGGTGATAGCACCTTTTCGCCCCCTGTTCAAAAGTGCGCCGCCTCTAGGCGCTTTTAATATACAGTGCGTCTCACGTATAACCAAAATAAAAGCCAATCCTGATAGTTTTTTGGTGTCGTTAGAAAGTTGGAATTCGTAACAATCGAATGACACCAAATTCATGCCATAACTCTTTCTGGTTGCGGCGAAGGAGATATGGCATAATTAGGATGCGCGCTAGCAGTCGTGAAGCGCATTTCACAATGATTTCTGGACGCGCGCCGTCCGGAAGGGGTGCGCGCTAGCAGTTCAGAAATCGCATTTCCGGACGTTAGCCGTTCGGAAATGCGTTAGTGTCCGGAAATAGTGCATTTTCACAATTTCCGAACGGTTAGCATCCGGGAATCGTCGTGAAATGCGTTTCACGACTGCTAGCGCGCACCCAAATCGTTCGGAAATTGTGAAAATGCACTATTTCCGGACGCTAGCGCATTTCCGAACGGCTAGCGTCCGAAAATATTGCATTTTCTGACATCAAAAATTGGAGCCCGATCGCCCTTTCTGTTACGATTGCCAAAGTTTACAACGGCCTCTGGGCACAGTGTCTCTCTTCACTGAACACCCTGATAAGCTCTGAGAAAAAAGGATTCTGCCACGGCCGAGCACATTTCTCTACTTCAAAATGCCGTCTATTGAGCCTCCAACAACAAGGACTTGACTGTGGCATAACTTGATATACCAAATGCCTTTGATTCTGTTCCTCATGCAGTGATTCTGAATTCTCCTGAAGGCTTTGGCTTCCAGAGTTCATTTCTGTGATCAAAGATTTGCAATAGTGCATTTTCACAATTTCCGGACGGCTAACGTCCGGAAATACTATAATTTCCGAACGGTTAGCGTCCGGAAATCGTATTGAAATGCGTTTCACGACTGCTAGCGCGCACCCTTATTAAAAAATGTCGAAAAAACTGATATTTTTTACTAATTATGCAATAACTCCTCAATCAGAAAGAGTAATGGCATGATTTTGGTGTCATTCGATTACTACGAAATCCAGCGACACTATCGGGATTGGCTTTGTATTTCCGCAGAAATCCTCAACAACATAAAAAACGTTTCGAAATGTCAACATCAAACGATCGATAGGCGCACTTTTAAGAGTACCAGAGCTTTTGGCAACCCCACTTAAAAAAACGAGCTTTTGGCAACGAGTTGCTCGTTGCCAAAATCTCTAGCACCATTTTGAGATAATAACTAATGCATTTTTAACGAGGAACGTCGCTCGAGAGTGCCGCTTGGCTCTCGGTATTAGGGGGACAAAAGTTTCAGAATTTCAAATGTTTCCAAAACGGCTGTTTAATGCCTAAACAAGTAGTAGAAGCTAAAAAACACCGATTCGATATTCTGAAACTTTTATCCACCTGGTCTGAAACTTTTGCCCCCCTCCCTAGGGCAATAGGACGGAATGCACCGCACAAAGTGCGAGCGCACGGACTGAGAGCACATTTTCCTTCAAAAATGTGCGCTCAGTCCTATAAAAACCGTGCGGTGCATTCCGTCCTATTGCCCTCCCTAGTACGTTTATAAATAAAAACTTATAAAGCCGGAGAATAATAATCGGATAGAATAAAATCAGGGAAAACCAAGAAACTAATTTTTCGAGGGCTTTTGACGAAATTTGATGAATGCTCCCTGCCGAGATGATGGGGACCAACTATGAGTGAAGACATGGCGTTTAAATGCCGTGCTTGAAAACGTGCTGCTTTAATTTAATTGTATTCGAAACGAAAAGAGAGATGGCTTACTAAAATTGCCAAAGCGGCATTTGATATTTTGAAGTAGACTTAAACGAGGTTTGGAGATTCTTGCTTACGCATAGATTTTTTTCAATGAAATTTTTTTGCAAAACAAGTTTTCTTCTATTGTCTATATTTTCAAGTTCTTTATGCTATAAATTTGGTAGGCTTTGTTTGCACCAATAAACAAATTTTCTTGAAGAAAACTTTGGTACTAGTTTCCAATAGAGACCTACAAAGGGTATACTCCCAAAAAAGTTTTCATGATGAAAATTGTTTAGATCAATGTCAGGGAAATTTTTTCATGCATCGAAAATGATGACAGGGGTCTGGATCCGAAATTTTTTTCGCATTTTAACCGGAAAAGCGTCGTTTACCTCCGTTTTTATGCGAGGAATCGATTGCGCGCACTCCCGAGGCGTGGAAATGCTTCCCTTACCCTGATTTAAGGTCAGGAAGTTGGTGTATTGAAGCGAAAATTGAAAAAAAATTAACTTTTTACCAGAAAACCGACTTTTCATAGATTTTTCTAGGCCTCGGGAATGCGCACAATCGATAGAATGACTCCAATGGAACCCTATCAGCCGTACAGCAATGAAAAGTTGTGGATTTTTGAATTTTGGACTCGAAAATTTTTTTCTAGAAATGCCTCCTATATGAGTAATTTGATGCGGGGAATCGATTGCGCGCATTCCCGAAGCATGAAAACGCTTCCCTGATTCAGGGAGGCAGATGGGTTTGAGTGCCATGTCTCCACAAGAAATTAAATATATATCCCAAGGTCTCATAATTTAGGTGCGATATTTCGAGAGCGAGAAGATGCGCATTTAGTGAGTGCGTTTACATATGCAATAGCTTGGGTCCAACAACAACATCCAGAATTAGGTCGCTTCGATTATAGCATAGAATTCATTAACTCAGATGATCATTTTGGTGCACTAACTAAAGGTATATTTCTCTTATGTGGCGCCAAAATATAAAGGGGAGACCCTTATGATTTTTCCAGGTTTGGGGTGGGGAACCACCCCGGGTGCCCCCCTAGCGACGCCACTGGTTGAGACCAAGGTGCAAGTTTGCTTCAAACCAACATGTTGGTTTGAAGCAATCTTATATTGTACAGGGTGCGTCAAAATTATCCGGATTTTTTTTATTTTCACGTCTTTTATATTTATTATATTTTTTTATAGTGATAAAATGAAAAGCTTGAAAAATTTGAGAGATGCTATTATTCGTGCGCATGAGCGTGGCAAAAAACAGGTCGAAATTGCAGAATTTCTTGGAATATCAACGAGCACTGTCAACGATGCCATCAAACGATATAAAGAAACTGGAAACAATGAAGATCGGAAGGGAAGAGGTCGAAAGAAAACTGCAAGAAGCCAAAAGAACGTCCAGTGCGCTAAAGGCATGATCAAGCGAAACCCCACAACCCGAGCAAACTCAATCCGAAAATTGGCTAAGAAGCTGTATGTGTCTGAAGCAAGCGCAAGATGAATCTTGAAAACAGACCTGAATTATAAGCCGTTGGCGAAACCCCACTGGTGAATGGCCGCTCAATAGCCCAGATTTGAACCCGTTGGACTACTCCGTGTGGTCGATCCTCGAAGAAAAAGCGTGCGAAAAGCCTCACCCGAATGTGGAATCCTTGAAAAAGGCCTGGAAAGAAATAACCTTGGAAACCCTTGTCAAGATCGTCTACAATTTCCCCAAGCGTCTGAAAGCTTGCATCGATGCCAGGGGTGGACATTTTGAATAGATATTGTTGTTATCAATTGTTATGTTTTGAATAAATATTGTTGAAAAAATGAGAAAATTCAAAAAATCCGGATAATTTTGACGCACCCTATAATATTGCCTAAAAAATTTCAGCATGTAAACTTGTTGAATCGGACAAAGTGGTCGCAATTTTTGGACCAGCGGATATTATGCTGAATAAGCAGCTCAAAGAGCTTACAGATGCGGTCAGTCTTTAATTAACACAAAGAGCTTGTAGGATTAGATGGTACACTAGTTCGGATTAGCGACCCAAAATTACAGGGTTCAAAATCTGGAAAAATTTATTTTTTCTAAAAATGACCCCTATAGGAGTTTTATGCGCGCATTCCCGATGCGTGAAAATGCTTCTTGAGCTTGATTCAGAGTCGGTGTATATAAGCGAAAATCAACACTTTTAGTTTTTTATATAAAAAATGGACGTTTCGGGTTTTTCGAATTTTCATCATCCAAATTGAATGGTGTTCAAAATTCGCATAATTGTTTCCCGCCATACGACCACGCAGGGATGCATTCGAAAATTAATAAAAATAGTCTTACCCCCAGAAACGCCCATTTAAAAAACATAAAAAACTAAAAGTTTTGATTTTCGCTTCAATATACCGACCCTGAATCAAGATCAGGAAAGAATTTTCACGCATCGAGAATGCACGTATTCGATTCATTGCATAGAAAAACCGCTATAGGGGTCATTTTTAGAAAAAATATATAAATTTTTCCGGATTTTGAACCCTGTCATTTTGGGAGCTAATCCGAACTAGTACCGATTAGATTCTTCGACTTTCGTAAAAAATCCTATAACCACACGAACATGGTCATTTTATAGATTGAAGTTCCTTTCTTCTCCATAAACGACGACTTCACCGGCCATGAACTGCTAAGACGAAAGGCTAGAAGCAGTGAGAATGACAGTTCGAGTGAGATCTCGATGTTCCCTAAGGCACAGTTGTCTGAAGCCCTGAGCGACCTGATTAAACACTGGAGGTGGAATCGAGTGACAATCGTTTATGTGGAGACTGAACGTGCGTGATTTTCAAATACATGAGACCCAAAAAAATTTTAGGGGTTCGTCGTCTGATTCCATTTGTAGAGCGAGAATTGTATAATGGGATTCGATTTCATTTTGTTCGAGCAAATCGAAACAACTTTCTCGAGGCTACTCGACAAGTAAAATACTCAAGTGATGCTAGTTTTGGGGGTCCCCACGTGAAAAAATTTTCAAAATTTTTTCTGAAAATGACCCCGCTAGTAGTAAAAACATGTGAGGAATCCGAATTTGACATTTTCGAAGTGAAAAAACGTTTTCCTGATTCAGAGAAGGGCTGTGTATTGAAGCGAAAAGTCGCCAAAAATCGAACTTTAGATCAAAAGCCTAGAAGATTGTGCAAATGTGCACCAAAAAGAATGCTCCGAGTTTAGTCGGATTTTAATCGACATGGACCCTCAAGATACATACAACTTTTTATTAGCAGTATGCTTATAATATTTTCTCGTGAAAGGACCAAGTCCGATCGGAAGAAAAAAGTTGCTATTTTTGTAGAAATTCGTAAAATTCATGAAAAATGGAGCATTTTTTCTTTTTACGGTAAATTCTGAATCGCTAACAGTTTCGAGATAATCACGTGTGAAGTTGGCAAAATTTGAAATCTGTGTATTACAACGAAAAAATGAATCAGAATTTTCGTTTCAATAACCCAAAATAATTTTCAAATTGGATAATTCTGGTGTCATTTTATTCGTCTCGTTGAGTTATAAAAAATGCTGTATTTATTTTTTCTAAATGTTCAAGGAATTTAAACTATTTTCTTTTCAATATACAAATGATTTAGAAAAAACTATCAGGTACATGTTTTCGTTGTAATACACAGATTTCAAATTTCACCAACTTCACACGCAATTTTCTCAAAACAGTTAGCGATTCATTACATGCCGTAAACGCAAAAAATGCTCCATTTTTCATGAATTTTTCGAATTTCTATAAAAAATGACAACTTTTTTTCCCGATCAGACTGATTCTTTAAAGGTAGTGCGCAGGCAATTGAAAATTTGAAGCAGGTTTTCGTTGCAATACATAGAGTTTTGGCGGAAAAGCCATTTTTGCATTGATTTTTCAATTTTCATAAAATGAACATTGTAACAATTTTTTATAACTCGACGAGACGAATAAAATGACACAAAAATGATCTAATTTGATCATCGAAACGAAAACATGAATCAGGGTTTTCGTTTCAATAACCCAAAACAATTTTCAAATTGGATAATTTTGGTGCCATTTTATTCGCCTCGGTGATATAAAAATTGATACAATATTCGTTTTATGAAAATTTAAAAAATCGATTCAAAAATGGATTTTTCCTTCAAATGTCTGTGTATTGAAACGAAAACCTGCTCAGGTAGAAATTCAAATTTTCAATTGCTTTCGTTGTAATACACGGATTTCAAATTTTTTATAACCCTATGAAACGAATACAATGACACCAAATTTATCCAATTTGAAAATTGTTTTGGGTTATTGAAACGAAAACCCTGATTCATGTTTTCGTTTCAATAACCCAAAACAATGTTCAAATTGGATAATTTTGGTGTCATTTTATTCGTCTCGTTGAGTTATAAAAAATGCTGTATTTATTTTTTCTAAATGTTCAAGGAATTTAAATTATTTTCTTTTCAATATACAAATGATTTAGAAAAAACTATCAGGTACATGTTTTCGTTGTAATACACAGATTTCAAATTTCACCAACTTCACACGCAATTTTCTCAAAACAGTTAGCGATTCATTACATGCCGTAAACGCAAAAAATGCTCCATTTTTCATGAATTTTTCGAATTTCTATAAAAAATGACAACTTTTTTTCCCGATCAGACTGATTCTTTAAAGGTAGTGCGCAGGCAATTGAAAATTTGAAGCAGGTTTTCGTTGCAATACATAGAGTTTTGGCGGAAAAGCCATTTTTGCATTGATTTTTCAATTTTCATAAAATGAACATTGTAACAATTTTTTATAACTCGACGAGACGAATAAAATGACACAAAAATGATCTAATTTGATCATCGAAACGAAAACATAAATCAGGGTTTTCGTTTCAATAACCCAAAACAATTTTAAAATTGGATAATTTTGGTGTCATTTTATTCGCCTCGGTGATATAAAAATTGATACAATATCCATTTTATGAAAATTTAAAAAATCGATTCAAAAATGGATTTTTATTCCAAATGTCTGTGTATTGAAACGAAAACCTGCTCAGGTGGGAATTCAAATTTTCAATTGCTTTCGTTGTAATACACAGATTTCAAATTTTTTATAACTATGAAACGAATAAAATGACACCAAAATTATCCAATTTGAAAATTGTTTTGGGTTATTGAAACGAAAACCCTGATTCATGGTTTTCGTTTCAATAACCCAAAACAATGTTCAATTGAATAATTTTGGTATCATTTTATTCGTTTATGTTCGATGCCGTATATTTCACATAATTTAGGCACTTCAAATGGGGTTTATTGAGTTGAAACACTGGTTTTTGATCACATCCATGGTTGGTTGAATATTTTAATAAGATAAAAAAATTTCTCATAGGACATTAAAAGTATGGACTTTGACTTGTTTCGTCACAATCATGCTCGCTACATCGGCGTGAATCCAGTTGATCCGGAATTTTTGAAGAGTCAACACCAAAAGTTCGACTTTGAGGCATTCCAGCTATTCGTTCGACGTGAATGGGAGCAGCACAATGGTAGAAATCGAAATTTGTGCCCAGTTAGTTTTCTTCAATACACATACTCCGATTCCCTGAATCAGGGAATCGAAGTGTGTGTATTGAAACGAAAAAGTTGTGTTTTTGATTGTTGTACAAAAAATTGTTTAGTCACAAGCGGCGATTATGTTCGATGCCGTATATTTGGCAGCTCATTCGGTGCATGGTTTCGGTCAAATTTACCCTTTGCAGACAGATACTCATTCAACAAGATGCCGAACTTCAACTCGAAGTCATGTTAAGTCTCAAGCTGGAAGACGGTTGATTGAACATATTCGAAACACGGTATAAAAATATGTTGTCACGGAAGGTTAAAAACGCTTCCTTGACCCTGACTCAGGGAATTGGAGTTTGTATATTGAAGCGAAAATCGGAATTTTTAGATTTTCTGAGGGTAAATTTATGCGGGGAATCGATTGTGCGCATTTCCAACGCTTCCCTGACCCTGGATCAGGGAATCGGAGTGTGTGTATTGAAGCGAAAATAGAAAATTTTGAGATTTTCTACCTGAAAATGACTTTCTGGGTGTAATTTGATGCGAGGAATCGATTGCGCGCATTCCCGAAGCTTGAAAACGCTTCCCTGATTCTGATTCAGGGGAATTAGTACATGTTCGATTTTCGCTTCAATACACACTCTTGTTTCCCTGAATCAGGATCAAGGTAGCATTTTCAAAATTCGGGAATGCGCGCAATCGATGCCTCGTATAAAATTGCGCCATAAAAGGGTCATTTTTGAAAAAAAATCTCGAGTCGAAAAAACATGAAAAAAATCCTCAAATTCCGGTTTTTTAGTATACCCGGTACTTTTTTAGACGCTGTATGGGCTAACTGGAGATTTAAGCCGAATTGGAAATCCGCACCAAAGTAACTTTTCATTCAGAATCAATCTGTTAGGATACAATGGAGACATTGATGATGTAACTCCTTTTTTCTTTTAATTTCTACAGAATAAAAATTAGATCGGTTTCTGGGCGCATCTTACAGATGTCAGTGTCAACATGTCACGAGATTCTCGGGCTCAACTGCAGAAAAATGTCAAAGTTTCGGATGAATTGAAGCCTCACTTTCGAGTTACTACCATTCTCGAACGACCCTGTAATTCTTGTCTGGTTAAACAATTATACAAAGTTTTAGATGTGATGTTGAAGAAAAACCACTTTGAACTTGATTCCAATAATCAATTTGAGGGATTTTGCATAGATTTATTGGAAGAGCTATCTAAGGATCTAGGTGAATGCGCCTTAAAGGACCAGTTCAGTCGGAAAAAAAGTTGCCAACGTTCAAAAAGTTCATGAAAATGGAGCATTTTTTGTTTTTACGGCATGTTCTGAATCGTTGTAGTTTTTGAGAGAATTGCGTTTGAAGTTGGCGATTTTTGAAATTTTGCGTATTACAACGAAAACTTGTGACGATAGTTTTTTCCCTCGATCAATAAATTCTGTATATTGAGAAGAAAATAATTCAAACTCCTTGAACATTTAGAAAAAATAAATACAGCATTTTTTATAACTCGACGAGACAAATAAAACGACACCAAAATTATCCAATTTGAAAATTATTTTGGTTTATTGAAACGAAAACCCTGATTCATGTTTTCGTTTCAATAACCCAAAACAATTTTCAAATTGGATAATTTTGGTTTCATTTTATTCGTCTCGTCGAGTTATAAAAAATGCTGTATTTATTTTTTCTAAATGTTCAAGGAGTTTGAATTATTTTCTTCTCAATATATAGAATTGATTGATTCAAGAACAAAAACTATCGTCACGAGCTTTCGTTGTAATACACAAAATTTCAAAATCGTTCACATGCAATGATCTCGAAAACTACAACGATTCAGAACATACCGTAAAAACAAAAAATGCTCCATGTTTCATGAACTTTCCAAATGGAGTGTCCCTCTCCTCCTGATCCACAATAGCTCCGAAATTAGTTTGGTTTTAGGCGTTACATACACGATTCATGTGGTTCGCGACAACAAATATGGAAACGACATTCATGGCAATGGAACATGGGATGGAATGATCGGAGAGATCTTGAACGGAGTAAATTCTTTAATCCATATAAAACATAAAACGTTTGTTTTAGGAAGCGGACATGGCAGTGGCTCCATTCACAGTCAACTTCCGACGCGCCGAAGTGGTTGATTTCACCAAGCCATTTCTTTCACTTGGAATAAGCATTCTCTTTAAAATTCCCGCTGACCATCAACCCAACCTATTTTCCTTCCTTAATCCGCTATCCCTAGAGATATGGTTCTGTATTTTAATTGCCATCGGTAAGCTTTTTTAACAATAGCACAGCGGTTCGGGATTGCGGTTTTTTTTGAAGCAACAATGATGGTTGATTACGATCCTGCAAAGCCTAAGCCCAGGCTTAAGTCTAAGACAAGCCTAAGCCCAAGCCTAAAACCAAGCCTAAGCTTAAGCCCAAGCCTAAACTTAAGCCTAACTTGTTGACCATGGCCCAAAACGGTAAAACAACTTATTTTTGAGCAAAAAGAATTAATTTAACCTAGGTTTTGGGATCTTGATAAGCTAAAAATATCAAAAAATTACCATTTTTCAAGAATAAATTAGCGTCAACTCAAAAACTACTGTACTAAAATACCAAACCCACTATACCAAAATTTTTCTCGGAAGCTGGGCTGCATTTTTTGTGAAGACAACTTTGGCTGAAAACCCTTGTAACCGGGTCAAAATGGTCGATCTGTGTCGAAAACTAGGGCAAAAGATCCGGAGTTTTTTCAGGGAGTTGTGGATACCTTTTTATTGAAGCGAAAACTTGGGATTCAGATTAACTTTAACATAAACTTTTTAGTTGGATTAACAATAGGAATGTATTGCATAGCACAACTAACACCCTATGAGTGGAATTTAAACTTTTCTTGTTGTACTGGTAAGATTTGATCACGGAGAGAGGGAGCTTGGCTTCGAGCAAAGGGAGCGGGCAACAACTTTTACGATTTTTTTCTCTTGTCCCTTTTTCTGAACAATGTTCTAAATCTTGTATTGTAAAAATACTTTAAAAATTTAGCGCATCAACCTCATCCGGCTGCCAAATACTATACCGAGTCCGAAACTCTTGTTCAACTTTCAAACAACTATTCGTTTTGGAACACACTTTGGTAAGTTTTCAGAACTTCAAACTAGACACTTTTAGAACAAAAAACGATTGTAGTGCAATTCGAGATGCAAATTTCAAAACAGTAAAACTATCGAGTTATCGTCGACTTATATACATTTTGCAATGCATCCCTGCGTGGTCGTATTGGCAGGAAAATATGATTAGTTACAACTAAGATTTGAACTAATCTTATTTTCCCGCCAATACGACCACGCAGGGATGCATTGCAAAATCTACATAAGTCGACGATAACTCGATAGCTTTATTGTTCTTGAATTTGTATATTTGCAAACAGCACGTTCGTGTTGTCTCAAAGAGGCAACAAATTTTCAAAAATCGCATGGAAATACCCCTTATAGGTGATTTTTGAAAAATTTTCACCAAAAAAACGCAATAGTTTCGCTTTTTTTTATTCACCCTGTACTTAAAACTAATGCTTTTTTATTTTTATGTATGTGATGAGCACTATGCTAAAAGGCGGATGTGATTTTGGCAAGTTGAAAATTCAAAAAGCAACTTTTAAATCGAAAATGTTGTAGGGCCAAGAGCGGTCTCTACACGATTACTTGGTGGAACATGGTGGGTATTCACGCTGGTGATCGTTTCTGCCTATACAGCCAACTTGGCAGCTGTCTTGACCGTTTCTCGTCCATATATTCCCATTCGGAATTTGGATGATCTAGCAAATCAGACAAAAATCTCTTATGGAACTGTCAGAGGCGGCTCTACCATGCAATTTTTTCAGGTACCCTCATAGGTTAAAGGTGACGCGTGCCGGCACGTCACATCACGTCACATGTGCCGTGGGCACATCTTGGCACATGTGCCCGGCACGTGCCGGGCACACGTCACATGTACGGTAAAAAAGTGTCAATTTTTACTCAAATATCGAATTTTAAGTAGTTATTTTTGAGGCCCCTAGGTGTAATTTTTCACGAGGAATCGAATGAACCCACTCTCGTTCCATGAAAAGTGCAGGAAACCCGAGAAAATGGGATTTTTTGAGAATGTTTTGAAAAAATCCCATTTTCTCGAGTTTCCTGCGCTTTTCATGAAACGATATAGTGTTCATTCGATTCCTCGTGAAAAATTACGCCTAGGAGTTTATGAAGTTTATTTGGGGCGCTAAAAAGCTAAGGAAACCCGAGAAAATTGCATTTTTTGAAAAAATCCCAACAAATCTGGAGAAAAAATAGACTGAGCATTTTAACGTGAACTTGGCTTAGTGGTAGTGCTCCTGGATTTGACTCTAATGGTCTCGGGTTCGAATCCCACTTGCGTCGATTTGATTTTGCTTAAGAAAACATGTGACGTGTGCCCGACACATGTGCCGGCACACGTGCCAGTTGGGCACATGTGCCAACCTCAACATGTGACGGCACGTCACACTTGTCACATGTGCCGAAGTGTGACGTGACGTGCCGGCACGCGTCACCTTTAACCTATGGGTACCCTGTACTTTTTGGGAGGTTTTCCAGTGGAAATTTAGGAATCCAAAATCAATAGCCATATAAAAATGTGGAATTATATGAAAAACCGAGATGTCTTTGTCAAATCCAATAGTGAAGGAGTAAATAAGGTGACCAACGAGAATTATGCCTTTCTTATGGAGTCAACTTCTCTCGAATATGAGGTCCAACAAAACTGCAATCTAACCCAAATTGGAGGCGTCCTCGGATCCAAGGGTTATGGAATAGCACTACAAAAGAGTGAGACACTTTCCAATCCGTTTTTTTGAACTAACACAAATTGTAGAATCCGAATGGACGGATCGAATCTCCCGCCAAATCTTACTCTACCAAAAAAGAGGGATCATCGAAATGAAAAAGACCAAATGGTGGCGCTCCAAAGGAGCTGCATGTGCCGGCGTAGGCTCAGCATTAAAGCAGCAGCGAATCTCGCTGAACTTGTACAACGTTTCCGGGCTTTTCCTAATCCTATTTGCCGGCCTATTGTTTTCTGCTATAACAGTGATGATCGAGTTTTGTATAAGGAGCAAAGAAATTGCTCAACGAGACAAAGTAAAAAATGCTCAGAAAATCATTCACAGATCTCATTTAGAAACCCTTTCTTACTCAATTGATTCGACAATTGGTTCTAGTGTGCCATCGAAATAGGAAGCCAGTCGAAGGGAATGAAAACGAAGCATACCATCATCAAGCTTCACATCTACGACCCGGAGACTCTTACTAATAAAATACATTTTTAATAGTATTCTTTTATATATAGTCAAATAAAAACTACAATACACTCCTGTGCAAAAATATAAGTCCACTCGTTTTGTTGGGTTTTCCAACTTTTTTTCTTAAATTTGAAAAGAAGAGTTGGAAACTTTTTTAATAGAAAGATTAGAGGCTAAAAAGATATGTTTAGCAAAAAAAAATCGCTCCGACAGCAAAAAATAGACATTTTTACCGAAAACACCGTTTCTTCAACCGTGAAAAAAATATAAACAGTGATGTAAAGTTATGCAAAATTATTCAATAGGCTAAGGCATTTCCTAAATCATATAAGCGTCCAAAGTACATACTCAGTATCCATCCCGCTGCTTAACNTTGAAATTTTTCAATTTTGTTTTTGCTATTCCTTGAAAATTGACGTTTCCCCGAATGTGGGGTTTAGTTTTTTAGTAACTAGAGACCATAATAAAACTTTCTGTACAATTATTTTTTCGAGTTTTATGTGAGTGATTTTTTGCAATAGGCTAGGGTGGTGTGGGCCCCCTCTCTAGGGTGGCCCGCTTAACGAGAGTTTACTGTATATTGTACACAAATATTGGACTGGTGCATAATTAATGCGGATTTTTTGCTGTTTTATTTTATTTAAATAAATAATCGTAAAAGCAATGAAAAAATATAATCAAATGATCATTCTGGAGGATAATCACCATCCGCTTCAATTGCTGCTTCCCATTTGTGTAGCAGTCGGTCAATTCCGCGGACAAAGAAGTGGCGATCCTTGGAAACAATTCACACTTTGACGTCAGCGACAAGATCATCCAAATCGTTGTAGACCTTGTCTGTTTGCCAATTTTTGAGCGAGAGGTTGACGTGGTAGTCTGTAGGGGCTTCTGTGAGAGAGCAAGGCAATACTAATATGCCAATAAACATAATTGCAAATTATCACATTATCTTATAACAAAAAATAACAATAACACAATCAAAACGATTTCTAATCATCAGTAGGTCTTTCATTTCGTTGAATTACTTGAAAAATTCGGTTTTCCATGCTCAGTACCAAGTTTTCGATGAATTCTTGGTCGATTCCCATCCATGCCTGCAAAATGGCATCCTGAAATCGTTCTTGCAATGGAATCGTTGGATATCGACAAAAATTCGGCGTATAATAATTCCCCCAAAAGTTTTCAATCAAATATAACATAAAAAAATTTGGACTCGGCTGCGCGAACTTGAACATAAGTCGTACCTAAATTAAGTTGTTATTACCCCAAAAAGACTCCTAACCGTCTACGCTACTGAGCCGCCTAATATCTCTTTCTTATTTCCACTCGACACTCAATCGACTCCAGTCTTATTCTTGATCCTCTATTTCGCCATCTTTCTATTTTTGTGTGGCCTCGTACAATCTACTATATTCAACGGTATGTTTCAAATAATTGTTCACCACACAATGAGATCTACCCAAAAGTTGTGCAATTTCTCTGTTACTCTTTCCTTGCTTATGAAAAACTGCAATTTTTCCCTTTTCGAATTCCGAAAGCTTTGTTCCGCGTGCCATTTGATCTAAGAAAGCGTGTTTTAATTAAAAAAGGCAATAAATTACAAAAAACAAGTGGATTTATATTTTTGCACAGTTGAAAAAACGATGTTTTCGGTAAAAATTTTTATTTTTTGCTGTCGGAAAGAAATTTTATGCTAAACATATCGTTTTAGCCTCTAATCTTTCTATTAAAAAAGGTTCCGACTCTTCTTTTCAACTTAAAAAAAGAAAAACCCCAAAAACGAGTGGCTTATATTTTTGCACAAGAGTGTATAAATAAAAATTAAAGAGAAAGTGTTTTTTAAAAAGAAAGCTCTAAAAATACCAGAATATTCAGAAAAAGATAAGAAAAATAATCAATGAAGACTATGTAAGTCTTAAAACAAGAAATATACAAAAAAATAAAAAATTTGACAAATTAGGTAGGTAGCCTCTTGAAAATATTAGCAAGATTCGTACTAATTTTTAATGAGGCTCATGTTTTCAAGAGACTAGTCTAGTGTGCGAATTTTTGAAATTTTTTGAATGTAGATTTAACTACTGTATTGCATTTTATGTACGAAAATAAAGAAAATAGAAAAATAACAATGGAATGGAATAATATCAATTTTTTGGACATCTTTAAAATCAATCGGCTCAGGAAAAACTTGAGCCTCCGACTTGTTCTTGATAAACTTCAATGACATCATCTTCTTCCATTTCAAGAGTTCTAAACGTAATGAGTAGTGTGCACGCATTAACAATTTGAATTACCACCAGAGCACATTTTCGTTTCAATACACAGACTTTTGGAGGAAAATTCAATTTTTGCACCGATTTTTAACATTTTCATAAAATGAACATTATAGCCATTTTTTTATAATTCTGTTAGACGAATAAAATGACGCCAAAATAGTCGAATTTGAAAATTGTGTTGTGTTATTGAAACGAAAACCCTGATTCATGTTTTCGTTTCAATAACACAACACAATTTTTAAATTCACTATTTTGGTGTCATTTTATTCGTCTCACAGAGTTATAAAAAATGGTTACAATGTTCATTTTATGAAAATGTTAAACATCTATGCAAAAATGGAATTTTCCAAAAAAAGCTGTGTATTGAAACGAAAATCTGCTCTGATGGAAATTCAAATTATTAAATTTTCGCTTCAATAAACATACTCCGATTTCCTGAAACAGGGTGGAGGCTTATCTAGAGTCGATTGTATTTCGAATTTCAGTACTTTTTATTATTTCAAATTTCGATTTAAGGGTGATTTCGACCCAGCACTACCAGCGAGCATCGATTTTGGAATTTTGGGGAGCATTTGTTAGGGAAAAGAAGAAGAAAAATCATACTTTGGAGTGTCTTCATCATTAATTCGACGTCCATCAAAAAGAAATCTTAAGGAACCAACGTTCACGCCGGTACGCTCTGCATACGATTTCTTCAGTTTGCCTAAAATTTTCAAAAAATCAAGATACAGGGTGAGCCAAAAAAAACGCTTCCTTGATCCCGATTTAGGGAAAATCGTGGGTGTATTGACGCGAAAATGAACTCAAATTCGAATTTTCGTCCATCTAAAAGTTTTCCTAAACTGTACTTTTGCGTTTTTTGGCGAAAAATTTTCAAAAATTTTTTTTCAAAAATCGCATGAAGATTTTTGAAAATTTTTCACCAAAAAACGCAGATGTACGGTTTTTTGGCTCATCCTGTTATTGGTTGTTCTAGAAATTACCCCTATACGAGGTATCCCCCTAAAAAGTTTCAAAACGAAAATCGCTTAAATCAGTGTCATAGAAATTTTTTCATGCTTCGAAAATGCGCATAATCGATTTCGCGCCTAGGAAAACTCATAGATAATCACTTTTCCGGCGAAAATTTGAATTTTAGTTCATTTTCGCGTTAATATACTCACGACTTTCCCTGAATCAGAGTCAAGGAAGCTTAAATGTATGCAGTACATACCCATTGAAGTTCCATATTTGACTCGAAAATGCACTTCGTTTGAATCCTAAAATTATTTGTTAACTAGGATTTTGACACAAACTAGCGCGCTAACGAACATAAACTTTATATGAGGGGCAAAACAAAATAAAATTTTTGAGCACTTTTTGAAATTTTGATCCTTTTACAAGGAAGAGTTTCGAAGTGCCCATCCCGGATTTTTGATATTTTCATCAAAAAATAATCAGAATAAAAATATAAGAAATGCGTTAACAAGACGAACAAAATGACACCAAAATTATCCAATTTGAAAATTGTTTTGGGTTATTGAAACGAAAACATGAATCAGAATTTTNAACGAGACGAATAAAATGACACCAAAATTATCCAATTTGAAAATTGTTTTGGGTTATTGAAACGAAAACATGAATCAGAAATTTCGTTTCAATAACCCAAAACAATGTTCAAATTGGATAATTTTGGTGTTATTTTGTTCGTCTCATTTAGCTATAAAAAATTATAGCTACAATGTTCATTTTATGAAAATTGAACAAATCGATTTTGTTCGCAAAAAGTTTGTGTATTACAACGAAAACATGTACACAAGTTCAAAATTTCAAACGCAATTATCTCGAAAACTACAACGATTCAGAACATGCCGTAAAAAAATGTTCCATTTTCCATGAACTTTCTGAATCATAGGTCGGCAAGGGGGGAGCCTCCCCCTGATCCACTCACTCATGGACCCAAAATTGAGGGGGACCACCCCATGGGCCCCGCCGAACAGTATGGTCCATAAAAATTGGGTGTCAGAAGACTATCTCAAGCTAAAAAAAAGGTCGTTTTTTTGGTGGAGGCGGTGGGGGACCACCTCATTGGGGATCCCCTCCCCCCAGCTTGCCGACCTATGTTCTGAATATAAACAAAAATTGGTAATTTTTTTCATACTGGACTGGTCCTTTAATCTCGCTCTCTCTCTCTCTACGCATAACAAATCGAATTTTATATGAATGATTAAAACAAATTTTACCTGCCCCACGACCTTCAATTTGATATATTCTTTGTCTCCGCCAGCAGCAGCACCGCCGTTATCAGACATATTTAGTTACAATTTAATAATAAAACTTCTAAAAAAGTTATAATGAGTAGAAGATCTAGAAATTGATTAAGAAAAAACAATCACGCGTTAGGAATAAAGCAGTATAAGCGAAAAGTGATGTTTGCTATGCGCACCAAAGTACACAATTAATAATTTCAACGTTTTGAAATTAGCGCAAAAGAAATGGATGTGATATTCAACACAAGTCAGCGCGGGAATTTGAAAGCCAAATGAGCAGTATTTTGATAGGACACGGTATCAGGCTTCCCAGATTTTGAAATTCGCATAATTAATCGAGTTCAAGCTGGATTGTCAAAGTAACGAATTTTCAAAAAGTTTTCTACACAAACCCCCTGCTGAAATTTTTTTCAGCAGGGGGTTTGTGTAGAAAAACTTGTTGAAAATTCATTACTTTGGCGATTCAACATGAACTCGATTAAAGGACCACTATAAACTTTTGAACGGACGATTGAGATAGGTTTCAAAGAGTGGAAATGCTTCCTTGACCCTGATTCAGGAAAGTCAGGAAGTCGTGTATTGAAACGAAAATCAATAAATTTGGATTTTTAAACAAAAAGATCCCTCCGAGGTAATTTTATGCGAGGAATCGAAGTCAAGAAAACGTATTCATGATCCAGAATTATTCGCAATCCATTCCTCGCATAAAATTACTTCGAAGGAATCCTTTTTTTGTTTAAAAATCAAAATTTTTCGATTTTCGCTTCAATGCACAACTTTCTGACTTTTCTGAATCAGGGTCAAGGAAGCATTTCCACGCTTCGAAACCTATTCTAATCGATTTTTCATAGTTTTTGATTTGGATATTATGCAAATAAAAAATTGCGAAAAAAATAATCACGCCAGAAAAAAGTACAGGGTGTAAGAAAAAAAAACGGAATTTGGGTTATTTTTTCATGTTTTTTCGATTCGAAAATTTTTTCAAAAATGACCCTATTAGGGCTAATTTTATGCGGGAAATCGATTGCGCGCATTTCCAACGATTCCCTGACCCTGAATCAGGGAATCGGAGTATGTGTATTGAAGCGAAAATCGAAATTTTTAAAATTTTCTGCCTGAAAATGATTTTCTGGGGGGGGGGTAAATTTATGCGTAGAATCGATTGCGCGCATTCCCGAAGCTTAAAAACGTTTTTCTGACCCTGAATCAGGGAATCGGAGTGTGTGTATTGAAGCGATCACCAATTGTTGCTATAATACATCAATTTTTCTTTGATCCAGGGTCAGGGAAGGGTTTTCAAGCTTCGAGAATGCGCGCAACCGATTCCCCACATAAATTTATCCCCAGAAAATTTTAAAATTTTCGATTTTCGCTTCAATACATACACTCTGATTCTCTGATTCAGAGTCAAAGAAGAAGCATTTTCAAGCTTCGGGAATGCGCGCAATCGATTCCCCGCATAAAATTAGCCCCAGACAATCTAAAAATGTTTGATTTTCACTTCAATACATACACCCTGATTCTCTGATTCGGGATCAAGGAAGCGTTTTTAAGCTTCAGGAATGCACGCAATCGATTCCTCGCATAAAATTAGTCCTAATAAGATCATTTTTGAAAAAAAGTTCGATTTTCGCTTCAATACACACTCTTATTTCCCTGAATCAGGGTCGAAAAACAGGAAAAAATCGCCCAAATTAAAATTTTTTCGATACACCCTGTAATTATCGATCATTTAAAAAAACATAAAAAAGTTTTTCTTGTAAAAATCAATAAAAATGAGTAATTGTTGTCCATATGTTTTATGTTGTTTAGAAGATCCCAGATAGTCAATGGGAAGCAAACAACATCTCTTACTTGCATTTCTCGAGATCATGCGCAAACATAAGAACTTTTAAAGCGTTGTGTTACTCGGACGTTTCAGCTTATTTGTCATGTTCTTGTGCAAGATTATTTTTTAACTTTAGCCATGAAATTTTCTTGCTTTCAATTTTTGTTAATTTTACTATTCGACTGTGACACTTATGTTGATTCAAGTAAAGCTGAGGGTGATTTATACCGGTAATGATTCATTTTCACACTTCAAGGACCGGAAAAAATAACTATCGATCATTGAAGTTCGGTTGGAAAACAATTTACCAAGTTTTATTGATATTCGGAAAGTTCATGAAAAATGGAGCATTTTTTGTTTTATTCTGAATCGCTAACGCTAAATTCTGAATCGCTAACGCTGTCGAGCATACATTACCAATGGAGGGGGGATTGTCCCCCCTCATGTAGCTAGCATCGAGCCAAAAGTTAAAGATTCATATAGCCTCAGAGTGGCGAAGCCGTTATAACCTCGGAGTTCATATAGCCTCGGGGTGGCGAAGCTGTCAGGCTAAAAAAAGGTCCTTTTTTTAGTCGACACCATATAGCCTCGGGGTAGCTTGTCCCCCCCCCCCTTGTTCATGTATGCTGTCGAGATAAGTACTTGTGAAGTTGGCGATTTGAAATCATTAGGGAAGCGTTTTCATGCATCGAAAATGCGCGCCATCGATTCCTCGTATAAAATTAGCCCAGAAAAATGATTTTCAATCAAAAATCTTACATAACTTCCTTGACCCTGAATCAGGGAAGATATATTAATCCTATGTATTAAAGCGAAAATTGCCTGAATTTTAGAGAATTGCTCACCTCTTACAGCAGTTTAGTCAGGCCGGTGAAGAATGCACTGGAGCCAGTGAAAGTTTTGATGCGGCTACATCTACAACAGGTAAAAAATTTTGACTAAATTCTTGAATTTTACCGATGCTACCGTGCAGATTATCGACGTGGATGAAAAGAACCAAGTTGTTGAACTCAACGCCTGGCTCAACTATCGTTGGTGGGACTATAGATTGTCGTGGAATATGTCTGCGTATGAAAATATTACTAGCATCCGAGTCGCTAGTGATGATAATGTAAAAAAAGTTTTCATCTTATTCTAAGAAGTCATTATTTTAGGTCATTTGGATACCAGATATTCTCCTATATAATAGGTATAAGACTATGAGAGTGTGATTCACGGCTGTCGAAAGTTGGCCAAAAATGGGAACGCCCCAAAAAACACTATACAAAACGGCCAGAAACTTGGGGTTTTCTAGGCGGGGAATCGATTTTCAAAACCTAAAAACGCTTCCTTGATTCAGGGAAGAGATGTGTATTGAAACGAAAACAGGCTAATACAGGATCAGCGAAGCGTTTTCAATAGCCACATATAGACTATGAGAGTGTGATTCACAGTTGTCGAAAGTTGGCCAAAAACACCCCCAAAACACTATACAAAACGGCCAGAAACGTGTTAGAGGGGGTGTTCTGGGCGGTTCCGCAATTCCCCACCACCTAGAATTTTCTAAGCGGGGAATCGATTTTTAAAGCCTAAAAACGTTTCGTCCTGATTCAGGAAAGAGATGTGTATTGAAGCGAAAATAGACTAATATAGGGTCAGAAAAAAATTGGTGAAAATTGAAGGAAAAACACATATAAGCGTTGAAAAAGTTGATTGATTTTCATGTAATTGCAATAGAAGTTGCCTGAATTTCAATAAAATCGTGTTTATTGAAGCGATTGAATATGGTATTCTGCCGCCAATCGTTTCAATACACACGATTTTATTGAAATTCAGGCAACTTTTATTTCAATTACATGAAAATCAATCAACTTCTATTTTTTTCCTTCAATTTTCACCAAAATAACTCTATAGGGGGTTTTTCTATGCGAGAAATCGATTGCACGCATATTTGACCATTGAAAACGCTTTGCTGACCATGTATTAACCTATTTTCGCTTCAATACACATCTCTTTCCTGAATCAGGGAAGCGTTTTTAGGCTTAGAAAATGCGCGGAATCGATTCCCCACCTAGAAAATTCCAAGTTTCTGGCCGTTTTTATAGCGTTTTTGGGGTGTTTTTTTACCAACTTTCGACAGCATTATGATGAAGTTTAGCGTGGACAAAACTTTTGATTCGACCTACAAGAGTAACCTTGTTGTCTATAATACTGGGGAAGTCAATTGGGTCCCACCAGGAATTTTTCGTCTCTCATGCAGGCTAGTCGTCACTTGGTTTCCATTCGATGAACAGTCTTGTTTTCTTAAGGTTAGCAAACCCATAAATATTTGTGGCTAGTTAAAAACAGTTCAGTAGCTGGACTTATCACGCTGGAGCACTTGATCTTCACCTTGATTTGGCGCCGGATGAAGGCAAGAATTTGTTTAAATTTGTGGGAAAAATTTTTAGAATTTTTCAGAGAAAGGAATGGATCTTTCGGGTTATATACCAAATGGTGAATGGGAACTTATTAGTAAATTTTTTCAAGAAAACTAATTTATGAAGCGCGAAAAAAACCGTGGTCAAAATTCAAAATAAATGTCGACTCAGCTCGCCAAGAGCTTCAAAACGAGTACCATATCATGGGGGTTTGAGGTATTCTCATGGCCGAGTGGGTAAAGTGACAGATTTGCGCTTTAAAGGCGCGGGTTCGAATCCTGGCCCGAAATTAAAGTTGTCAAAATTTCATGAAAATTTTTGCATATCCAAATTTTGGCCTCTAAAACATTTTGCTGTATAGTAGGTAGGTTCTAAGTTAAAATCATTATTGTCCTATACAGCTCTAGCAAGTATTTAATGGACAAAAAATGATAATATTCGGGCCGGGATTCGAACCCGCACCTTTAAAGCTCAAATCTGTCACTTTACCCACTCGGCCATAGGAAAACCCCCAAACTCCCATGATATGGTACTCGTTTTGAAGCTCTTGGCGAGCTGAGTCGATTGGCGAAATTTATTTTTGACCCATGTCATGCCCTTTTCTGTTTTTTTTGTGCGCTGTACCCGTAGTTGGCTTGGGCTTAGGCTTAGGCTTAGGCTTAGGCTTAGACTTGGGCTTAGGCTTAAGCTTAGGCTTAGCCTTGGACTTTTGATGTTTTTAGGTGCGCCAGCAGTTCGATCAGAAGATAAGTTCGATTGTTGTATCGAATCGTACATTACCATAAACTTCTTTCTCAATATTCGTCGGCGCACGCTTTATTATGCCTTCAATGTCATAATACCATCCTTACTGTTATCCTGTATGACGTTGTTGGCATTTTGTCTTCCAGCACATGACATGTCCGAGAAAATTGGCTTTCGTAAGTTTCGTTCTTCGGTTATTTGAATGAGCGAATATGGTTTTTTTAGAGACGACCATTCTACTCAGCGTTTGTTTTTTCTTAACCGTGGTGAGCGAGCTAACACCACGAACTTCAGAAGCTGTACCTTTATTAGGTAATAAAAATTTTCGAAACACGCATATTTTGTGTGGGGGGGGGGGCAGTGATGTTGGGGAAGAATGCTCGAATTTTCGCGTCGATATACAGCTTTTTCTGAATCAGGGAAGCGTTTTTTCGCTTCGAAAACGTCGAATTCGAATTCCTCGCATGTTTTTACCCCTAGAGGGGTCATTTCCATAAAAATTTTCGAAAAATTTTTCACGTGGGTGGCCCCCCTATTGTGTAGTAGCTCCGAAAGTTCCAACCTTCCCTCAAAACATGTGTAACTGCAAAGCAAGGTCCATGGCGGTTTTTTGTGCTAAAATTGGAGGAAAGTCGAAATTTGAAAAACGAGTAACGGATACCCATAACATGGATTGTTTTCCATCCTGAGCCCATGGCCGAGTGGTTAAAGTGACAGATTTAGTACCTTTAGATTAAAGAGCAGTACTCTATCCAACTGCGCTATGCGACCTTATTTTAAATGTTTTCTTTTTTTTGTTATAAACTGCAAATCTGTCACTTTAGCCACTCGGCCATGGGCTTGGAAAGGAAAACCATCATGTTATTCGTTCTATTCGTCTCGGTGAGCTGAGTCGAATAGCATGATTCGTTTTTCAAATTTCTTCCAATTTTAGCACAAAAAACCGCTGTAGATCTATCATTGTTTAGGGGTATTTTTCTCGACCTTGACCATTATTGTGGCGATCTCAACCGCTTTTACTATATGCGTGCTAAATGTAAGATACAGGTATATAAATTTTACAATTACTCAAATATCGTATAAAATCTAGGCAACCAATGAACCATCGAATGTCTAAAATGGTAGGGACAATTTTTCGAGCAATAACACAGGCTTCTTTCGATTAAAGGACCAGTCCACTTGGGACAAAAAAACCCTATATAAAAATAATATATTTGGAATGGTCATGAAAAATGGAGAATTTTTCGTTTTTACGACAACCTCTGAATCGTTGTAGTTTTCGAGAAAATTGTGTTTGAAATTTGAATTTGGGTTCATCATGTTTTCGTTGGAATACACAAGTACAAACTTTTTTGAATTTTTTGTACTAAAATTGTCAAATTTCAAAACAATTTGTAAAAGTACGACTGCGCCGAACGCGCCGAAAACACCAAACGGGGCGCCGAACATGCCAAACGGGTCCCAATTAGACCTACGCCTAAGCCTAAAACCTAAGCCTAAGGCCTAAGCCTAAAACCTAAGCCTAAGGCCTAAGCCTAGGCTTAGGCATAGGCCTAAGCATAATTGGGACTCGTTTGACGTGTTCGGAGCCCCGTTTGGTGCCCCGTTCGGCGCAGTCGTACTTTTACAAATTGCCAATTTCAATGAAAATATCTTTAAATTCAAAAAAGTTTGTGTATTACAACGAAAACATTCAATTTCAAACGCAATTATCTCGAAAACTATAACGATTCAGAGATGCCTTAAAAACAAAAAATGCTCCATTTTTCATGAACTTTTCGAATACCAACAAAATTGGCAACTTTTTTCCCACTGGACTGGTCCTTTTTAAGTTCCAACAAGTTTTCTTGGTTTGGTTGCCCTGGGTGTTGTTAATGCGAAGGCCTGAGTACAAGATGGTCAATCGTAAGGCTATCAAGTTGAAAGACCTAGAGATAGCCCAAGAAGATTGCATTCAAGTATGCCATTTCGGACGCCTTGAAATTATGGCATGCTTGAAATTTAGTGTGTTGGGACTACTACACTTGTCGAAAATGGGGACTGCGTTCAGCGAGTAAGTGAAAATGGCAACACCCAGAATGGAACTGTACAAAATGGATCTGAAAAACTCCGTCGGATTCCCACCGAGCAGTTGTTCTTGGAGCGGAAAGTTGGAGAAGGAATATTTCCCAGGCTAAGAAGCAACACTGTAAAACAACGGCGATTGACGAATTATGAAAGATATGTATCGAAATGCATGGAATCTTTATCCGACCCGAGTTTGTGTTAGCTTGCATGGGAGAAAATATAACAGAATCTAGATCACCCAGACCATGATGAGTCGACCTTGGCTATCGTTGACTATTATAGACGTATTCACGCTAGACTGAAGTATGTGCGAGATCGAGTGAAACGCTTTGAGCTTCTAGATGATATCCAAGTAACTCGAAGTGAATTTGTTGAAAAATGTTTTTAGGAAGACTACAAATTTGCATCGATGGCACTTGATCGGCTCTGTCTAGTTTTATTTACAACATTCATTTCGGTTACCGTCGGAGCAATTTTCCTTTCACCTCCTTATCTTATAGCATAACAGAGGTGAAACGGCAGCCAAGAAGTAGCCCAAAAAAGATCATTTTTGCTAACAAGAAAATTGTTTCTCACATTCATTTTATTTCGCGAACCTAATATGGTACCATAACTTTCGCTACAAATCTCGCCACACTAACTTTCGCCACGTAATTTCGATACTTTCGTGTCAATAAACATACTTAATTTCGGACTAATTGAATTGCCTAATTTGCAATAAATATGTATATTGACAGAAACGTGGCGAAAGTTGTCGTGGCGAAAGTTATAGTGCCGTTTTTTTCTCTTTTCTTAATGAGATTTTTTTTGGATTTTTTTAGAATCCAAATAAAGCTACAAATGAGGCAAAATTACATGATAGGAATAAGTAAATTTCAAATTTTCAAGTGAAAACCGGGCAGTTAAATAAGGCTAAGAATGGACAAAAAAAGTGTACCCAAAAAAGTTGATCAACACAGCAGATTTTTTGCTAAGTTTGTTTAAAAATTTTAAAGCCGAACAAATCTGGGTACACACATATGTACATTAAAAAATTTAAATAGAATATCTATGTAGCTAGTCTAACAAGGAACACTATCAACTTGCCCCCTCCGATTTTGCCGAAACCGGGCTCAAAAGATTCCTCATACCCGACTTGATTATAAAATTTTTTGGAATTACGTCCCCATGCGCCTTTCCCGAGAAAATATGAGCGTTTCAAGTTTGCAGAATATACAGAAAGTTGAATTGAAATTGCCAATTTTGCCTGAATCAATAAAAGTCTGTTTATTGAGACGAAAATATCGGACATTAGAACAATTCAACATTTATCGACCCGTTTAGGACGAGCGATAGCTCATTGAATTCTCTAGATCATAAGGAATTCAATGAGCTATCGCTCGTCCCCAACGGATCGGGGTAAATTTTGAATTTTCTAATGTCTGATATTTTCGTTTCAATAAACAGACTTTTATTGATTCAGGCAAAATTAATAAGAAATTCAACTTTTTGTGAACTTTAAACACTCATATCTCGATGAGGAGGTCTTATGTAGACGAAATTCCAAAAAATTTTATAATCAAATCGGGTATGAGGAATCGTTTGAGACCGGTTTCGTCAAAATCGGAGGAGGAGGGCAAGTTGATAGTGCCTCTTGTAAGTTAAAAAAACATAATATGTGACATAAGAGGAATGTTTGAGCAATGTCTTACAATTCATCGGGTTTTGCAATCGGAGCTTTGTGTATTGAAGAATACTGTGGTTGTAATGGAATTCCTGGAGATCCTGGTATCGAACCCATTGACAGTGGCTGACTATGATGATCGCGCTCGATGATCCTCGGTGACGGTGGCGGCGGCATCCTCCTCACGAGGATTGGACGATTATTCGATCTTCTTGGTGAAGAGGGATATTCACTAATCTTTATTGGCTCCGCCACCTAAATATCCTACTACATTAAAGGGACGGCGCACGCTCTAACAATTTTGAGGAACAGATTTTCGTGCCAATAATTAGATCTAATTGCAATTCCAGGCACAAACTTTTAACAAACAATCACAAATTCAATAAAATTGCAACCTGAATTGCAATTAGATCTAATTATTGGCACGAAAATCTGTTCTTCAAAATTGTTAGAGCGTACACTGTCCCTTTAAACGTGTAATATCTGTTTGTCTATGTGTCGGGTGATCTCGGGAACTATAGGTTTAAAGGTTGTGGAACTTTTGCGCCCTCACATATGCGCACCTGACATTTGCACTTTCACATTTGCGCCCCGACACTTGCACTCTATAATTGCGCCCCGACATTTGCGCACCCGATTTGTAAAATATATTTCAAAAAAGGTCAAAAATTTTAAAAACGGAAAAGGGTTTTTAAAAAAGTCGGGTGCTGAATGTTGGGGCGCAAATGTCGGGTGCAATTATAGGGTACAAATGTCGGGGCGCATATGTCGGGCGCAAATTTCAGAGCGCAAATGTCGGGGAGCATATGTAGGGGTGCAAATGTCAGGGCGCAAATGTCAGAGCGCAAATGTCGGAGCGCATATGTAGGGGTGCAAATGTCAGGATGCATATGTCGTTGCGCAATTATAGAGCGCAAATGTCGAGGCGCAAAAACTTTGTGACAATTTTTTGACACGCTTGAACGCAGCCTGAGCGCCGGAAGCACTCGGCCCCCGGTGCTTTGGATAAAATTATAAAAATTACCGGGTCACGAATGGAAACTCGTGTTGATCGAAGTGGATCTCCAAATTTAGGCTCACTATTCTTACCCAAATCTAAAATTTTTCGGGTGTACCCAAAAAAATGGAATTTGGACGATTTTTCATGTTTTTTTACTCGAAATTTTTTTCAAAAATGACCTTATTAGGGCTAATTTTATGCTAGGAATCGATTGCGCGCATTTCCGAAACTTGAAAACACCTCCCTGATTCAGGGAAATAGATGTGTGTATCGAAGTGAAAATCGAAAAATTTTGAAATTTCTTCCTCAAAATCATCTTCTTGGAAGTAATTTTATGTTAGGAATCGATTGCGCGCATTCCCGAAACTTGAAAACGCTTCCCTGACTCAGGGAAATTAGTTCGATTTTCGCTTCAATACATACATTTATTTCCCTGAATCAGGGTCAGGAAAACGTTTTCAAGCTTCGGGAATGCGCGCAATTGATTCCTCGCATAAAATTACCCCCATAGGGGTCATTTTTGAAAAAAATTTCGGGTTGAAAAAAACATGAAAAAATCGCCCAAATTCCAATTTTTTGATACACCCTGTACTAATGGTTACCATGTGTTCCATTTTGCTTGATA